>JAHTLZ010000021.1:4523630-4565766 GCA_023846285.1 Phrynocephalus versicolor
GATCTGCGATTATCAGAGGACCTGGATCGCCTTCGCCTTGTCCTCACGGAAGAGTCCCTTTTGTCCACAGATTTAGACTTTGATCTGCGAATATCTGAGGATCTGGACCTTCTTCGCCTTGTTCTTAGGGTACTTCTGTCAAAAGATCTGGATCTAGATTTGCGAGTTTCAGGGGACCTGGATCGTCGCCTTCTTGTCCTCACCAAAGATTCTCTTTTATCGTCAGCCGATCTGGATCTGGATTTATGATGATCAGAAGATCTGGAGCGTCTTCTCCGTGTCCTAATTAAGGACTCTTTTCTGTCAAGAGATCTTGATCGAGATTTACAATGATCAGAAGACTGTGATCGCCTCCTTCTTCTCCTCACTGATGTTTCTCTTCTGTCAACTGATCTTGATCTGGATTTGCGATGGTCAGAAGATCTGGAACGTCTCCGTCTTGATCTTACCAGAGTCTCTCTCCTATCGACTGATCTGGACCTAGATCTGTGATTATCAGAGGACTGTGATAATCTTCTCCTAACTGATTCTTTCCGGTCAACAGATCTGGATCTAGACTTCCGATGATCAGATGATCTGGACCGTCTCCGTCTTGACCTTACTGAAGTTTCTCTCCTGTCTACAGACTTGGATCGAGATTTAAGACGATCAGGACTCCGTGAATGTCTCCGTGAAGATCTTAGTGAAGATTCTTTTCCTTTTCTGTCAGCAGATTTTGATCTAGACTTATGGCGTGAGGTAGAAAGCTTTTTCCTCGAATCAGAATCATTCTTACTTCTAGAGCGTGCTCTTCTTGCTGATACTTGTCTAGAGATGGATCGTGACCTGGACTTTTTTTTACGTTTTTTTGACTTAGAGAGAGACTTTGATCTACTCTTTTTTGCCTTTTTCCCACTCTTACTTTTATCTTTACTTTTGCTGCTTGTCTTCTCACTTTTCTTGTCTTTCAAAGTACTTTCTTCATCTTCCTTCATTATGTCCAAGGACTTTGGAGCACCTTTTGAATCTTGATCATTCACTGAGTCCTCTATAGTTGCTTCCAAATCCTTATCCTTTTCCTTCTGCATAGATTCAACAGTTGGTTCTAAATCTTTCACTTCTAAAAATGCCTTTTCACTTGCTTTCAAATCCCCCTCAACCAACTGCACACATTCTAGAGCTGTTCCTGAATCTTTCAGAACTGGAGGTACCTGTTGGTTTGCTTCCAAATTTTCTGTTGCTGTACATACAGGCTTTGCAGCTGTTTTTAAACCTTGCACATCCAAAGAAAGATGTGGAACACCACCCAAGTCTTTTTCTTTTGCTGTGCTCAATGACCCTAACATTGTTTCTGGATCACTCGCTTTTACAGTGAATTGTGAAATCATTTCTGAATTCTTGGTTTTTGCTAATACTGTATGTTCTGTGGTTGGTTCCAAATCTTTCACCTTTGTTAAAGACATACATTTTGATTTTTCTGCAATATCTGCACTTTTTGCATTTATACTTTCAGGAACAGGTTCAGAGTCATTTGTGTACACAGTATGGCTAGATTCCACAGATACTTTAGATAACTCTTTTTCTAACAAAAGTCCAGAAGTTGAATTTTGTTCCAATTCCCGGCTCTCTAAAGCTTGTAGTTTTTCACCTGTTGAGGATGACATAACTGGGAGATCCCTTACCTTCTGCAAAAATGTGCCCTCATTAGCTGCTTCAATGTCATTTGAATTTTTGACATCTACAAGAGAATTAGGTTTTGGACTCTTTCCTCCTGCAAAAGGTGCTGTATCCATAAGTACTGTGGTGTTCCTTAAATCTGAAATGTGTGCACTTTCCACAATGATTTCTGAACCTTTCCCCTCAACATGCAATTGTAAATGTGACTGTTTTTCTGAACTGTGTGCTGCTTCCACATATTTTGGTTCTGAAATACTTTTTAGTTCCTCCACATTACTTATTTTCTCTGAAACTAGTTTTGCAGCTCTCTCTATGATTGTTTCTGTTTCCAAAGTGGTTTCAAGTAATTTTACTTCAGAAGCATTTTCTGGTTTCAGATTTGTCTCAGAGTCAATTACTTCTAATGCTTTTGCCTTGGCAACAGTGCCAGAAATTTTTAAATCTACTGCATCTAAACATGTTGGGGTAGTTTTTAGGTCTCCAATTACTTCTGCCACAGAGATTGATTCTGAAGACTCTAAATCTAGTGTGTTTAACTGTGTGGCACTGGCTGCTGCACCTTTTAATTCCAATGCCTCTGCAGAGCTCACTGCCTGTCCTGAATCTTTTGTTTCTATTTTTGATACAGATTCTACCTCACCATCTGAATCCCTAGACAGTAATGCACATATGGGTGGGGAGGTTGTTTCAATCCATATAGTTGTTTCTGAGTTGCTTGTCTGTCTTGTATCTAAACAGCTGGAACTTGCTTCTAAATCTGTAACATCTACCATGAACACAGTCATAGACATGTCATCAACTTTCTCAGAGACTGTTACTGAATCAGAAACTGATTCAGAATATTTTACTACCAATTTTGCACCAGGTTCCAAATCCATTCCAGAGCACTCTTCTTCTCCTTTGCTTGTAGCTTCCAGTACACTTTCTGAAATAAGTCTGGCTTCATTTTTAAGTGTTGCTGAGTCCTTTGTGCCAGTAGAAGATCCTGTGTAAATATAAGATTCTGGATGCGTTTCCAACTTCTGACTGCCTTCTAAATCATTTAGATCTGTCATGCAAGTAGATTCAAACGTTTCCTCCAGTATGTCTGCAGATTCTGTTGATGCTTTAGATTTTTCAACAGCCGCAACTGTTTCATCAGCTTTAATTGCATTTAACTGTTCGTTTTCAGTTGAACAGACAAAGGAAGATGATACTTTTCCTTCTACTATATCTGCTACAGATAGAGATGGTTTGTCGCCTTCTGATTTTTTAACCATTTCTAATTCTTCACACTGTGAAGGTAATTCCAGATTTCCAGTATCAAACTCACAGAGAATTTCTGAATGTATATTCAAATTTGTAAGTGTCGGTGTCTTACTCCTAAAGGTTTCATTTGACTCTTGTGACACTGGTATAGTCTGTAATCCATGGGGCATTTCATTTTTCTTTTGCGTTCCTGAAACAGTTTCTATTTCTGATGGTGCTTTCAATTCGCCTTCTCGTAAACCTGTAATTTCTGCACCTGCTTGGAAGGTAGCTCCCGAATCACTTTCCAAGATTTTTGCATCAATAATCTTCGATTCTGAAATTGTTTGGGTATCTTTCACTTGAATTGAGTAGAGTGGTTTTAGGATGTTCTCTGAATTGATGCTTCCCAGGTGCACAGAAGCTGGATGGTACTCTGATTCTACTGACTTGTTAATCGTACTAGATTCTGAAACTATAACTGGGTCATTACTTGAATCATACAGAGATTCTGGAGTTGTTGCTATTTCTGTCCTTTCTTCCAATTTCTGTTTTTCTTGCTGATTATTTAGCTCCTCTGAAAACAAAAATGCTGGACTCGCTCTTATTTGTTTAATCTCGAGATCATATGTTGATTCTAGGCTTATCTTCTTGATGCCTGCGTTTGTTTGTGGCAAAGACTCTTCGTTTTGTTCTGCACCAGATTCTGCAACTGATTCAGCTTGCTTTATAGCACTGATCAACGTGGAAAAAGGTTTTGGACCACTTGACTCTGAAATCTGGAACTCCATTTTTTTCTCAGGACTGCTCGCACCCATCCTTGTTGCAAAGCCTACAGCTTCCTTTAACTCTTGTGTGGCTGCTATGGTCTTCAGTTCTGGAACCATTCTTGATTTTAATGTATTTGTCTCCTGCGAAGATTCTGAAGTGATCAACAGACTTTCACTTCCAGCAAACAGTTCATTTTCTGCTCGGCCTTTGGACCCTGTCTTAATCACTTTCTGACATCTTGAAAGAACATGCAACTCTGCTGCCTCTGCATCATGCTGATTCTTCTCCATGTACTCCTGAGTATCAGGGGTGTTCTGTTCTATTCCAGCCTCAAAATGGGAAGCAATGTCCATTATACCTTCTTTAGACACAGTTTCAATAGTGTCAGAATATTTTGCAGTCGGCAATACCTTGGACTCCAAAGTTGCTTCTACATTTTTTTCATTATTGTGCAAACATTCTATATTTTTCTGCAAATTGTTCAAGCCATCATTTATTTCAGATTCTACACTTGTTAATTCTTTGGATTCACTAATATGCTGTTCTTCCCTAACCTCTGCACCCACCATGACATGTGATTCTGGAACTCCTTTTGAATTCTTCAAGACAACTGCAGGTTCTGCATAAAGTTCTAGATTAGGTTCTGAGTAATTTGCAAATATCATATGCAATGAGTCTGAAGAAGCATCAATATCTTTCTCCCCTTCCAATTCTAGACTGGCATGAACATCTTTTCTCTGTGCCACTGTAGCAGATTGTAAGATGCCTTTCGCATACTGAGATTCTGAAGTGCATTCCGCACTTTTCACAGTAACAGGAGAGTCTGAACCTTTCTTCAAATCCTTCAGATTCACCACAGCTTCATGTTCAACTTCTCTTACACTTATACGTTTTGAAACTTCCAAGTTGTGTGGTTTCATTGTATCTGCAGATTCTGGAATTGTTTTTAAACCCCTGACCTCTGAAACATCCTCAAATTGTGAAATGGTTTTAGGAACATCCACCTCAATCATTGCCTTCTTTATTACAGCCTCCATAGATGGTGCCAAACAACTCATTTGCACAGATTCGTCACATTCTGGAGCGGGATCTATATTCCTCACTGCCATTACTGTGTTTACTGTTATATCTGGAACAGATGATGCTAAATCTTTCCTGTTTGTAACCTGCAGTTCTTGCGTTCTTCTAATGTCTTTTCCATCTATTATTGTTTGCAGATGTCTTGGATATTTTTCAGACTCTTTCAACTCCATAATCATTCCAGAGATGTGGGTTTCTGTTAATGTTTTCATTTCTGCTTCTGTTTCAGCATCCCTAGCTACATCTGTGCATTTTGGGGCATCTGATTCTACAGTTCTCTTTAACTCTTGTTGAAGCCTTGGTTCCATTACTGAGATGGGTTTAGAAGATTTTTCAAATACTCCATGCTGAGATTCTGGAGAAGGCAAATCTTTTAACTCCCCTCTAGAGTTAAGCTGTAGAGCTTTCTGCAAATCTTGTGTTGTGACAAGTCTCTCAGAATCTGGAATGGCAGCATTTTTCATATCTATAATATGTTTTAGAGTTCTTTCAGATGCTTTTACTTTTGTTGTATTAAGAAGTTCCGAAGTAGCTTCAAAATCTTTCCCCACCACCTTAGCCAAAAATCCCAAAGTTGTCACTGAATCTTTGCCTTCTGCAGCTGCCTCCACAGAAGGCTGGAGATACATTTCTGATGAAGCTGATGCTGATGGCTTCGTGCTTTCTGAATTTAAAGATTCTGTGACCAAGTCCAATCTTTTAACCTCCAACATGCCAGACTCCAGACTGGTTTTTAAATATCCCTGTTCTCCTCTTAGGAAATGTGGCCTGCTCTCAGCAATGTTTATTTCTTCTGTCGTTTCCAATACTGGACTAACTTCAGTTTGTTCCATATTAGATGTTCTGCTTCTGATCACACAAAGATCACTTCCAACAGCATTACCAATGTTTAAAAACTCATCTTCTGTAAGCGAACTTGTTACCCTGGTAGGCTGACAAGGGCCATTTCCCAATTCTCTCTCATTTACAACTTCAACTTTAGCAGGATCTTCAATACTAACAGTAGTAGTATGCTCTTTAGACATATCTGATCGGTTCCTATCAATATCTGTACCATGAGAATTTGACATGGCTGTATTTCCATTTTCATATGCAGTTTTTTCTTGAGTCCATGCAGGCAACTGTGTCTCAGGAGAGATAAGCTGCGTATCCACATCATCTTCTGCACTCAATACAGCCACTGAATTTTCTGGTTCTGAACGAACATCATACTTCAAGTCTCCAGATTCATCTTCCTGGTCATTCAGTTTTGAGTCCTTAGATTGCTTTTTATATTTTTTGTCTTTCTTGTCCTTCTTCCTCCTCTTCTTCTTCTTTTTATCTTTGTGTTTCTTATCCTTCTTAGATTTCTTCCTTGGAATTTCATCTTGTACTTCCTCAGATAAACCTCTTTTAGCAGACTTAGTTCTCACTATGTTTTTGCCACCATCTAAAATGAAAAAAAGTATTTGTTAGTTGAAAACAAAAAATATAAATACCTCCTCCAAGTGATACAAAGTGCCAGCAATCTGAATGTGAATTTTTAAAAAGCTAATAAAACTTATTATCTGCAAAATTACATGAGATATAGAATACAAAAGTTTTTATCAAAAAGTGTATCCTTTGCTGCTTATTCCCATGTACCAACAACAACTTCCACTCCAGAATTTAGACAATTTCACCACCCAACCACCCAAAGTGTAGAATTCAAGTATGGGTGAAAATCATGCCCAAATATCTTTAGATTTAAACAAGAAATCCACAGAAAATCCATAAAAGCAAAGAAGAAGAAGCAAATAAACCTGGCTCCCTGAAAATAATACCATATTTTCCCATGTATTAGACACTACCATGCACAAGATGTTCCCCAATTTTTGAACCCCAAAGTAACACAACAAACAAATCCTGCCAGAAAGGAAAGGAGACAGTGGGGGCGGGGGGGGGGGGGAGAACCCAACCTGATGCCAGTGAATGAGCTGAGCAGTCCCTGCACCATTGAGGTTTCCTTTTGTCTTCGGGAGAGAGAGTGCTGCTTCCCCTTTCCTTTTCGGGCTCTCACTGGCATCCATTTGGGTTCTCCTACACACACACACCTGCTTCCTCTTTCCCTTTTGGGCTCTTTCACTGCCCTTCGCCTTTCCAAATGCCTCTCCACTTCTCTTTTTTTTGTACTTAGAAAAATCCAAGCTGTCTTTTCTACAGCAAAAGCCTTGGAGGATCGACTAGCCCATTAAGAACTGCCTTTCCTCCCTCTTATTTCAGCAAAAACCAAACAAACAAAAGCACAGAGGCCTTTTGGAAAGGCAGAGGGCTGTGAAAGAGCCCAAAAAGGAAAGGGGAAGCAGCAAGGTCAGTTTGGCTTCTCCCACCACCCCAATCCCACCCCTCATGAAAGGCTTATTTCCATGTATATGGTGCTCCTTAATTATTAGGGTCCTAATTTTGGAAATCACAGAAAAATACGGTAAATTTCTTACTAGATTTTGTAAGGATTAAAGATGCAATCATTTTCAAAAATGCAACCAAGAAGCATAAATTGCAAACATTAGCACATATGAACTTCATATTCATATGAACTGCCATGTTCATCTTACATATAGTAATGCTCACAACTATTTGAAAGATAGTTAAGTGTGCATGCTACTTTAAAAATTGCAAAAGAATAGGTCCCAAGCTCAACAGAACATACAATTGCTCTCAAAGAGTAAAATTTGATATCCCAGTTCACCTTTAACACTAAACTAGTGGTGGCTGTAAAAAATGCTCCTCAAAAACAAACTGAGATAAGGGAAAAGATCTGCATGTGAATTGAGAGTTCTGTGTCTTGCATTTTTGATGTCAGGCATAAAAATTACAAGTTTCCAGAAGCAAGTCAATTATGCATTTAAAAACCCAAAGAACTAAGTAGGTTTACAGCGTCCAGACTGAGGAATACAGTATTTTATCTGTTACTGAGTAAAATCCGATAATGGAACTTATGATGCATAAGGCTGAAGATATTATAAGTCTTATGTGGCTTAAGTTTCATAACTGGATTTTGGCTACTGTTTTGTTGAGCTGTTTTACAAAAATTCTACCTGTGGCTATTTTTGAATGTTACCTACTAAAAAGTCAGTTCATCATAATAAAAGAAGCAAAAGACCAAGGCAACATTGACTTGTATAGTAAAGGAATCAAAATCATTGTCAAAACTATACAACTAGATCAAACTAGAGCTGACATGGTAAGTATATTGTATTTGTTAAAACAACATTTATGTTTATGTAGGTCACAGTGATTTAAATTGTGTACTCTAATTAAAACTGAAAACTAAATGTAAACATTATATGATGGAGTTGATTGGACCTAGCAAACTTCAAAACTTTCAGAAACCAAAGTTATGCATTGAATAAAAATATAAAAAAGAAGAAAGCAGATAACTTTCTAACATTCAAATTAGCTGGCACAAAAAGTAATAACTTGATTCCAGCAATATATGTTGATAAATAACAAATTATATATAATAGCAAAGTATATTTAGAATGTCAGTCTAAGTTTATTAAGGAAACAATTGCTAAATGAGGTATTCCCTAAATGTTTCATGGGATAATTTTCATTTAATTATCTATATTTTTTTTTACTAAACACATATACCATGTTAAAATAATTTGCAATAGCCACAAGCACTCTGCTTATTCTGAAGTACGTTTTGTGGAGTTTGATTTTCTACTAGGGTAACAATCCTAATACAACTTAACATGTAAGAAGCGGCCACATTAGATTTTTCAGAAGATATTTCTATGCATGTCATGACAGGATGCCACAAAGCACTTCAAAAAGCATAAATGTAAAACTACCCACAGAATAAAATACAAGCAGAGCTTCTCATACTGTGGGCTGAATCCAACTCAGTCCCAGTTAGAGTAAACTCAGTGAATCAATGGAAAGAATAAGTATTGACTTTCCAAAGTCTCACTAATTTATTGGATTTATTCTAGTTGAGATCAGCAATTGGATTTAACAATTTTCTCTACAAATTACTTTAAAATTTAGGCTGCACATATGAACACACAACATTTTGAATAGTCTTTACCTGGCTTGTACTGTGACTCTGCACTCAACACTTCGGATAACACTTGTTCTATTTTCTGCACAAGTGGATCATTCTGAAGATTCCCAATAGATGGAATTGTATCATCTGAGGGGTTCACCCGGTCAGGAGAATTTATTTCACCATTGTGTTGACTTACGGCCTTCCCACTAATCAATAAAAATATGCAAAAATTACAGGGTCAGAAACATTTCAAATATTAATGTCCATTAATACAATGCAGTTCTTCAATTAAATATGAAATATCTGTATTCCACATAATTATTACAGATTCATATACATTTATACAATCTTCCCTCGAACAAAATATGACATACCCACACTAGAAATATAGGTATAGCCACTATCAAATACTAACCAGCCCTCCAAGTGACTTTGAAAGAGTCCAGTATTTAATGATGCTTCTGATTCAGATGCTAATTGCGTTTGGAACAATGGAATAGAATAACAGTTCAACGATCAATTTCTATTTCTATCAGGGCAAAACAATAGGATATGTTACAACATATACAGGTGAAACTTGAAAAATTAGAATATCGTACAAATGTTCATTTATTTCACTAAGTCAACTCAAAAGGTGAAACTAATATACTGTATGAGATAGAATCATTACATGCAAACCAAGATATGTCAAGCCCCAATTTGGTATAATTGTGATGATTATGGCACACAGCTTATGAAAATTCACAGTCTCAGAGAATTAGAATATTACACAACATCAATAACACAAGGATTGGAAATAGAACAATCTTGGATCTCTGAAAATTATAAGCATGCACATGTACTCAATACTTGGTTTGGGCCCCTTTTGCATCAATTACCACCTCAATGCAGCGTGGCATGGATGCTATCAACCTGTGGCATTGTTGAAGTGTTATGGAAGACTAGGATGCTTCAATAACAGCCTTCAGCTCCACTGCACTGTTCGGTCTCATGTCCCTCATCTTTCTCCTGGTAATGTCCCATATCTATGGGGTTCAGGTCAGGCAAGTTAGATGACCAATCAAGCACAGTAATCCCATGGTCATTGAACCAGCTTTTGGCACTTTTGGCAGTGTGGGAACGCCAAGTCCTGCTGGAAAACGAAGTCAGTATCCCCAGAAATGGAAGCATGAAGTGCTCCAAAATATCCTGGTAGGCGGCTTTGTTGACCCTGGACTTAATGAAGCACAGTGGACCAACACCAGCAGATGACATGGCTCCCCAAATCAACACAGACTCTGTAAACATCACACTGGACTTCAAGCATCATGCACTGTATGCCTCTCCATTCTTCTTCCAGACTCTTGGCCCTTTTGGTTCCCAAATGAGCTGCAAAAGTTGCTCTCATCAAAAAAGGGGACTTTGGACCACTGAGCAACAGTCTTCAGGAGCAGCTTGACAAGAGGAATATGACATTTGAAGCCGATGTCCAGAATCTGTCTCTGTGTGGTGGTTCTTGATGCACTAACTCTAGCCTCAGTCTACTCCTTGTGAAAGCCCCAACACTTTTGAATGACCTTTTCCTGGCAATCCTCTCCAGGCTGCGGTCATCCCTGCTGCTTGTGCACTTTTTTCTTCCACACTTTCCCCTTCCACATTACTTTCTATTGATGTGCTTTGATACAGCACTTTGGGAACATCCAACTTCTTTTGCAATCGGTACCTTTTGGGATTTTCCCTCCTTATGGAGGGTATCAATGATTTTCTGGACAACTGTCAGGTCAGCAGCCTTTCCCATGATTGTGATTCCTAATGAACCAGCTTGAGAGACCATTTAAAGGCCCAGGGACCCTTTGCAGGTGTTATGGATTCATTAGCTGATTAGAGTGGGACATGTTGATCTTAGAATATTGAACCTTTTCAAACTACTCCAATTTTCTAAGATTGTGAATTTGGGGGTTTCATAAGCTGTACACCATAATCATCACAATTATACCAAAGTAAGGCTTGACTTATCTTGCATTGCATGTAATGAGTATATCTCATATATTAGTTTCACCTTTTGAGTTGACTTGCTGAAATAAATTAACATTTGCAAAGTATTCTAATTTTTCGAGTTTCACCTGTACTTTAAAATACATAATTTGATTTTAATAGTACCCAGAATTTATATTGTTGATTAGGAACAAAATGAAATGTCAGTGGCTGTTTTGTACATTCACCGTACCTTGCAGGGGGTTGGACTCAACAGCTTTATAGGGCCCTTTCAATTCAATTATTCCATGATTCTACAGCTATTGCTCATCTTCATTGTTGGTTTTTTTCATAACACAGGTGACAACAGAATGGCACATGCTGAAAATACTATAATTTATAATACAAGCCATGTTGTTAATTATGCTGTGCTTCTGGAACCGATTCAGATTATTCAAAATATGAGGATTAGAAGAAGAGAAAGAATTTCAACATCTAAGAAAAGGATACTAGAGACCCTCTTTCATTCAGCAGTTTGTAGAATAGTTCAACAAGGAATAATAATCCTTCAGCTTTCTCTTTCATGCCATAGTTTGATGAATACTGTATCTATGACTAAAAACTATTTCGTGGTAGAGCAGGCAACCTAACTTTAACTGGACTCTCAATTCCATCCTTGCTGGGGGGAAAATCCATTTTATTATTTTTCTCAACATTGAAAAAATACCGTGGCTTTAAATTTGTTTCTGTGAGATACATAAAAAGAATATGAATCCTTTATCTTGCATACTGCTGATAAAAATATATTCCTTTTCCTTTACTGTAACTTTACTTTATGCATACCTCTTTTTTTAAAAAAAAAGTGACATAAGAGGCATATAGACAATTTAACATTCTGCATACTTTGATTTACTAATTCTTTAACACATCATTGGCATTAGGATTTGAATCTGTGTATGTAAGCTTGCCTTTTAGTTCTTTATAGCTGTACAGTGGTGCCTCTACTCACAAGTGGCTCCACTTACGAGCAATTCGACTTAAGAGCAGAAAACCGTTGGCGTTTTAACTGCTGCCTTACAAATTTTAGATGCTGTCTGCTTTACTTACATTTATTTTTTATTTATTTTTGTTTTTTTAGATACGACTGCTCTGTTTATGCATTGTTCGACTTATGAGCATGCATTCAGAATGGATTAAGCTCGTAGGTAGAGGTACCACTATATATGAATGCTTGACCTAATGTCTGAGCTTCTGTTTAAATTTTAGAGGGAAACTTTTCTTGTAGTGTCTCTGCCTCTTCTCCCCATTCCTAAATCTGCTCCAAAGACCTCCCCAAACCTTCAAAGATGGGAGGGAGGATATCTGCTCTCCCACTGTTGTCTATTCTGTTAGAATACACAATTAAAATAAAACCTAGACACCGAAACATAGAAACTGATTGCTTCAAGCCATCCTTACTCTTGGATAAATCAGGAAGAGTAATTAGCAATGGTGATAAATACATTTATGAGCCTTAGGCTTGATTCCACTGTAAAAGAATTACAGTAATACCTTGGTTTACAAGCATAATCCATTCCGTAAACATGCTTATAAACCAAAACACTGTTATATCAAAGCAAATTTCCCCTTAAGAAATAATGGAAACTCAGATGATTCATTCTGGAATCCCATAAACCACATAGTGTACTCAAAATGCCAAAAGTCACAAAAGACCTTGGCTAGAAGTCCACGTCCACACCATGGTTTACCTAACTGTGGTATCTGCTCTGCTTGGGACTAACAACTGGATTTTACTCTGCATTTTAAAGTGATAACAAAAAGGGTAATTTGTAGCTCTACACACACACTTGACTAGCTACCCCATGACTAGATATGGGTTGAAAAAATAAGAATGTTGAAAACAAATTAAAGAAAAACACAAAGAAAAAGAAAAACAAACCCCTAACCTGCACTCCCCTTTGAAAACTTCCTGGCTGGTGCAAGGGAGATCATTCTATGATAACTCTATTTCTCTCTCCTCCCTCTGCTTTGGAGACTGACTGAGATAGAACACTCCAGACAATGGCCCACAATCCAGCAGGGAGAGGGAGAGAGAGCCATCATTGGTTCACTTGTGACCATGTGACCTGCTCTAGTGCTTGTATATCAAGACATTGCTTGTTGATCAAGGCAAAAATTTAGAAGAAAGGTTTGTCCTGCAAAACGCTCTTAAACCAAGGTATTACTGTACAGTATTAGCAATAAAAACAAAGTGTTCCGCTTATATACCGACCCTTAGCACTTCAAGTACTCCCTGGGCGGTTTGCAATTTCATTAAGCAGGCTACCCATAAGGCCACAACTGGTACAACAGCAACTCTTTAATAGCATCATTAAGGTCCACTGAATAAAACGGAATATCCGTTTGCCGAAAGCGGGGGGGGGGAGGACCCCAAAGGCGCGCGGCCCTCTTTAAAGAGTCACACAAATGTCTCCTCCGGGCGCGCGTTTCCTCCGACGCTTCTCTCCAGGAAACCTTGAAAGGACGGGGGTGGGGAGGCGGCGACTTGCGCCGGAGGATCCCTCACGTTTTTGTTCCCCGGCGAAAAGCGTGGAGCTGAGGGCGGCCCTTTCTCGGCCAAAGCGCAACATCTATCCGGCCAAACCTCCGGGCTTCCTTTCCCGGCCTGGCCCGAGGCCTCCGGTCTGGAGACTCTCTCCATCCTCGGGGAGCAGCCGCGAGGCCTTGAACTCAGTTCGACAGGGAAGGAAATGCGCGCCGGGATCCCCTCACGAGAGGCCCATCCGGGGCTACGAGGCAGGCCACGTCTCCGTCGGCCATCTCGACCAAATTTCCCAGCACATTCCCCCTCCCCACACACAAACACACCCCGCGGCGCTCGTTCAGGTAGCGCCCCCCCCGTTAGGCCTGGTCTCTTCCCACACACCCCCACTTCAATACACTGGGAGGGGGGTGTTGCGACCCCCATGTTGCCTCAGCCCCGCCGCCGCCACACCGCTGTCAACCCCCCCCTTTCCGGCCCCTCCCCCACGCCATCCGCTTCGCCCGTTAACTCCGCGCCCCGCCGCCAGGATCCGGCCCGCTCTCCCGCCGCCACCGCCTCCTTACCCGCCGAACTGCTGCTGCTCCTGGATCTCCCGGAACTTGGTGATGACAAAAGACCGAAAGATTTGCTCGATGCTAGTCGCCATGACAGCCTGGCGCGGCGCGAGACCACCAAGCGCGCGCCCCCCCACTCCTTTTTCTTCTCCCCCCCTCCCGCTTCCTTCTCCCCGAGAGACTGATCCGCCTGCGCTCTCCGATGCAACACCGGAAGAAGACGGAGCTCCTCCCCCTCCCTTTCCTCTCGGCTCGCTCTCGCCTCCGATTGGCCGTTTCGCCGAAGGGGCGGGAGGGGAAAGCGAGGCGGCTCGCGAAGGGACGCTCTGCGATGGAGGAGGATCATAGAGCGCCAGCGCGGCGTGACGGCCACGACCCTGCCGTGGCTGCGGGGTAGTCTCGTGGGTTGTGCTGTAATGTCTAAAATGGAGGCTCCCCTGAGGAAGGAGACCTCAAGGAGCTCCGAGCAGTAGCTGCCCCCCCCGCCTCTCCCGCACGTCAGCCTTCCTTTCAGACGTACGGCGCTACTGACGCTGTCTAGACTAGGCGAAAAAGGGCTTTGGAGGCGGAGTGTGTCGCACCTCCCCGCCTGCCGTGGCCGCCATGTTGTGGTCGAAGCTGCCCTCCGGGGGGGGGGGGACACGGGCTTGCGCACCAAGGTGGCCAAGGGCTTCCTTCACACTACGTAGGGACTCGTTCTGGCTAAGGAAGCCTGCCGGCACCTCTTGGTTCTGGGCTGCAAATGGAGAAGGTCGGCTCGCGTTTGTAGAAAAGCCTGCCTCCCGAGTGAAGTCACGGTGGCCTCATTTTATGCACTGCTCGGCTGCCCCCCCCCCGTTGAATAACTCCGCATCGCGTGGTAGCGTTACCACGGAATAGCCGCATAATTTGTCGGCCTAGTGAACTGGTGGAGTTGTGCTAAGCGGTCCCATCCTGACTGTCTTCCACAAGAAGGCAAATACCTTTTTGCAAGCAGAATTTTTCCTTAATAACAGGTGGTGTGAGATAGGTTTTCAAATAGATGCTCTGTTGCTTTAAATGTGTTTTAGTACTGATGTTTAATTATTTTGTAATATTTATAGATTTACAGTTTTTAGCTTTAAGGTACTGGCTTTTTAATGTGTAAACCGCCTCGGGTCTTTATTTGGAGAAAGGTGGAATAAAAAGTAATTTAAAAATAAATAAAATTGTCTTTTAATCGCCGCTGTTACGCAACGTCCTTCCATCTCCGCCTAGACCAAATCTAATCTCTGGACGAGTATCCTATTTATTGTACAGGCTTGCAGTGATAAGTAAAATTTCCTTTTGCAAATCCAGCAGTGAGCTCCCAGCCTGTATGGATTTATGTAGAAATATTTATATTCAATTTTTTTCTGGTTTAGACGAACACTACGTAGAGGTCAATGCTCGGCCCGGTAGTTTATACTTTCCCCGTCACGAAATCCCTTCTTTTCCCCCTTCCCTCCCTCCGAAGGATGAAAGATTCTGTACACAGGAGCATCCTGGGAGATGTAGTTTTACCATGTACTTGCGCGAAAAGAATGCCCTTTTTTTAAAAAAAAGCTTCCGACTGAAAAGTAAGTTTTTGATTTCTCGTTGTAGATAGTAAAGGATATCGAATATAGCGCGCTATTATGATGTATGCCAGCACGGTCTCAAGAGCTCTCATATCTTAAACGAGAAAGCCAGGGAGGGTGAGGGTTTTGGGACCACGTGCTGAGTTTTTGTAAGTTTTTCCTGTTGTTTTCTGCAGCTCTGAATGGATCTCTTAGCTCGTGTACGGGACTGGGGACGGGAATAGCAAATCAATTTTCTCATATCATAAATTATTTGCATTTAAATTGCTTGCAATGCATTTCTCCTGTAAATTCCAAAAAATTACAGGATAAACTCAACTTCTATGGTGTCGAGTTCATACTGTAAACTTTGTTTTAAATTTTCCAGCGTATTAGGTACATAGCATATTTCATTGCCAAAAATTGAAGTATTTTAGTCTAGGAATCACCATATTTCTATGAATGGGGTGCAAGGAATATATCTGTTTTGGTCGAAAAGTCATCTGATACCTTTTTAAAAAATTAAGTTTTATGCAACATCAGCTCTCATAGCTTGCTGTCCACTCCCTAAGAGGCATGGAGGGTTACCTGACTGTTAGACATTTTTACCTCTGCCTGTCCGGCGGAGAACACTGGAGAACAAAAAGGAAGGGCTTACATTGGCATTTGAAGAAGCAGATGTTGGGATGTGAAAAGGAAACCCCTAAAGAGGTAAACAGATTTGCATGGCAGAGCAGTGAAAAAGGTGGTTCTTTTTTCTAGCCATGCATGAGAGGTAGAATTAAATCTCTCAAGTCCTCTTGTGGATGTCCGTGGGAAGGTTCAAAGGGTTTATATCTACCTCATGTTCTTACGTTTCTCTTTTTGTCTGGGCTTAGTTTCCTACCCCTGCTAAGACTTGAAACTGTTGCCATTTCTGTTATTACCTAAAGGTATGTATATGTTTATTTTGTGCACACTGTAGTTCACAGCTGGAGAACAAATAGCCCTTCCTTTACTGTTAAACTGCAACAATGTTCTTGATCTCTTGCAGATTCCCAGGCATCACTTACAATGTATCCAATTTTTGAAATATACAGTGGTACCTCAATTTACGAATTTAATCCATTCCAAATGCATGCTCTTAAGTCAAACTACTCTTAAGTCGGGGTACCTATCTAAACAATTAAAAAATAAGTCAAAAATGGAAAAAAAGAAAAAAGGAAGTCGAGCAGACCATATCTAAAATTTGTAAGGCGGCAGTTAAAACAGCAGCAGTTTTCTGCTCTTAAATCAAATTGCTCTTAAGTCGGGGTACCACTGTATATAGTAATGGCAATTATACCCTCATCCAGGCCCAGTCTGTTCCTCTGAATCCCTGTAATACCATGGCTCTAGCCAGGACAGCCAGTAATAAAGTACAGTACTGTATGTTGGAAGTCCTATAGCTACCTCCCACCATCAGGAAAGGCATGTGTTTTTAAGCCTGGTTCTAAGTCGTCAGTATGACTAGAAATAATTTTTACATATTAACACAGAGATAAGGCATCTTTAGAAGGCTGGATAGCTATGTGGTTTAGGCAGGAGCCAGAGGTTTGGAGTTCCATTCTCAACTATGACTCCTGTAAGTAGAGCCAGTCTGTGTGATCTTGGGCAAGTCACACAGTCCCAGGGCATCTCCAGCAGGAGGGATGTTCTCTAGCTGTTCTCTACCTGGAAAACCCTGAAAGGATCTCTGTAAGTCCAAAGTTTGCCTTGACAGCACTTGATTAGTCCTCCAGAAACTCTGAGGACTTCAGTTGCCAGAAACTCGAGACAGCATAACTACTGTTGATGAGAACAGTACATTAAAAATCCCACTGATCTTTTTGAATTCATTTCAAAGACTGGGAATTTGGAGGTACAGTATTCACCCTGCGTGAACAGGAACCTTGGTAAAATCCTCAGTCACCAATAAAATCCTGAACTCATGTTGGGGGGTGGGGGGAAGAGTCCATAGAAATTGTCTCCATGCTTTTCTGTATAACAGTCAAGAGCTTAGAGAGGAGGGCCAATCCATAGGAGGTGAGGCCAGGAAAGCTCCAAACTTGTTTTTACATACATTATGTTCCTCTGATCCAGAGGTGAGACAAATTACTTTTTTGGATTAGAACTCCCTGAACATCATAATCTGAAGATGGTCATGCTAGTAATGGCAAGCTTTCCCTGAATGACTAATTGCCTGAATGGGGATTTAAGTGGATTGTTGTACCTTACTGGTTTGAATGTTGCTTACGGTGTGTTATTTCCATGTGTATTTAATCATGCCAGCCACATGACCACAGAAACGGGTCTACGGACATGTGCCAGCTCTTTGCCTTACAAACAGAGATGAACACTGGCCCCTGGAGCTGGAAATGACTGGACTTAACTGTCCGGGGGTACCTTTACTTTATGTTTATACTGTATACGTGTGCTTCGTATAGTGTTTATTTGATCCTTTTTGTACTTGTATATTTGCAGCTGTTATCTTTAAAGACTGCTTTTTAATTACGTATATGTGCCACCTTGGATCCATCTTAAGGAGAAAGTTGGGATAAAAAAAGCAGCCTGACAGTTGAAGTCCAAAAAGTAGTACATTATTTCCAAGTGCTACTGTACCCAATTCTGGCATGTTAGTCCTCTTCTCGGTCCAAGCATAATTACTAAGTTAGTATTTAATAGTGATTTGGTTCATAAGTCACTTATTTGAAATACTTTGGGGATAAGTGGAGATTTTCTTTTTGTCTACTTCATTCTGTAACTTCTGCTGAGAAAATAATTCCTGATCTAGAACTAAGCTGCAGTTATTGTTTCATGTTCCACGCAATATCCAAGGCTGCTGGGACCTTTATAAAAGACCAGAAAATGTAGATAGCAAAAACTATTCTATGTATTGGATATCCCAGGACTATATGAGGATTCCCCCCCCCCCAGTGACACTTGCATTCAATTTTATTTATAAGGCTAGTTTTACTAGTAGGTTCCAGGGCTGCTGCAGTACAGTGCATACCTTAAGTAATCTCCAGTGTAGATATGTAATAAAATATAGCTGGCTTCTAAAGACTTATTCCAGACATGCTGAAAGTACAGCAGTATTTTCAGTCTCTCTCCCCACCAGGAGGGCTTGACATGGACATGTAGAACGATTTGTACAATGAGTTGGTATTTCCAAAAGGGTTACTAATTTTTATTTAATTATTTAATTTTATTCTTTTAAGATCTCTGGAAGTTGAGTCTTTTACTAAGATAATGATCTTATGCTGCTGAGTGGAGTCACATGTGAATGACCAGTTGTAACCACCCTCCACCCTCCCCATTCTAAGTTGGACTCTTCTGTTCATTGGTTGCTTGCTTGCTTGTCATCAGTGGGGTTTTCATATAGCTGGAGGCTGTTCTGTTCTTTCTTTCTTTCTTTTTCTTTTTTTGCTTGTCTGTTGGGAAAGCCCTCTTCCTAGTTTGCCACTGACGGGATCACAGTAAGTACTGTAGTGTACATAATGTGCCTTTGTATTCGCCTTTAATTCTAATTGTAACAGAATGGACTCCTTAATCCACAGAAACAGCCCATTTCTTCTGATATTCTTGCCATTGTAAAACAACCTCAGATGCACTTACCTAGAAGAAAATTTACATGGATTTACATACTTCACCCTGTAGGGATTCAGGAGCTATTTTTTAACAGAAATTTCTCTAGCAAATATAGATGTTTGGGATTCGGAGCATAGTAGATATTATTTTCTACTTAGTAATGATTCAATTCATTTGATGTACAAATAGTTTCTGGATCTTTTTGAGTTTTTGTATCTTTTTTTACTCTTCATCATAAAACTCTGTGGCATGTGAAAGTTATACACAATCTGGCTTCCCCTTAAATTTCAAATCATAGACATTTAAGTCCATTTTAGAATCCAGAGAATAACTGCAGCTTGTGTGACCTTTGTACAGGTTTCTCTGTATATCTCAGCAACCAGGAGTGTCTCTAGTCATCTCTAAGAGCTTCTTTTATGGTGGAATGTGCACTTTGAGAGTATTTTGAAGTAAAAAAAGAGAGTCTCAAGTAAATATGCCTCGGATTTGCAGCTTTAAAGAGTAACATTATGCATGTCCAATCACAAGTCTTGCCAAACAAGGAATTTTCCAGGACTACATTTCTCATCCTTTCTATCCAATATGGGCCAGGGTTGAGGAAAGCTGGTATACTGAAATGCAGCTTAACGTTCTTTTAAATCTCTGCCTAACTGCTTCTTTTTCTCCTCAACTCTGTTGATCAATGATGAAATCCTCAGTGTTAATAAAAAAAGCAGAAGAACCACACAACTACTTGCAAGACCATAGAGGGGGAAATATCCCATTTTTCTTTTCAAATGTTTATTTCTGTCTAACTTCCTTTCATAAGAAAAATGTTGTGGTTTATAATTATTTTCCACATGAGATTGGATCTAGTCATATTGAGTGCAGGCACACTGAGTAATGACTGATTTAAACCCCACTATTTCTGCAGAGCTTGGAAACAGTAGATAAAGATCAGCAATGTAAAATCATGAAAGCCGATTTTATAAGAATTTCATTTGAAGTTTTTGAGGCTTTTTATTGTTATCATGAGTTTTGGGTTTTTAAAAATACCCTACATAAGAACATAAGAAGAGCACTGCTGGTTCAGGCGAAGGTCCCATTTAGTCTGGCTTCTTGTATCTCACAGTGGGCCCACCAGATGCCTCTGGGAGCACATGAGACAACTAGATACCTTCTCCTGATACCACTCCCCTGTGTCTGGCCTTTTGAGGCACCCTCCTTTTAAGCCTCTATCCCCATGGTGATGTGTAACCTGTGATGGACTTTTCCTCCAGAAATCTGTCCAGTCGCCTTTGGCAAGGAGTTCCACAGACTAACAACACACTGTGTAAAGAAATATTTTCTTTTGTCTGTTTTCACTCTCCCAACCCATCATTTGAGTGGATAACCCCTGGTGCTGGTATTGTGTGAGAGGGAAAAGAGCTTCCCTCTATCCACCCCAGTCATGTCCCTGCTCAGGGGCCTTTTTTCCAGACTAAGGAGCCCCAAATACTTCCAACATGTCTTTTTTGACATGGCAAATTGAACAGTACACAGTACTCCATTGTTTTGTACAATGGCATATAATATTGGCAGTTTTATTTTCATTCATCCTTGTAATGATCCCTAACATGGAATTTGCCTTCTTCACCATCACCACACTCTGGGTAGACACTTTCATTAAGCTATCCACCAGCACACCAAGAGCTCTTTCCTGATCAGTAATGGTCAGCCCAGAACCCATTAGATAATAAGTCAAGTTTTGATTATTTTTGCCCTAATGTGCATTACAGTACTTTACATTTTCTTACAATGAAGCTCATTTGCCATTTTACTGCAGTTCTTTGAGTTTGGAGAGATCCTTCTGGAGCTCTTCACAATCCCTTCTGGTCTTCACCACCAGGAAAAGTTTCATGTCATCTGGAAACTTGGCCACCACACTGCTTATCCTGGTCTTGTTATACTCAGTGGTGGAATATTTATTTATTTATTCAGAGTATTTTACTCCACCTTTCTCCTTGGAAAAGGAATAGGGATTAGAGCAGTGGTTCCCCAACTTCCTAATGCTGTGACCATTTAATACAGTTCCTCATGTTGTGGTGACCCCTTGTCCTGCTTGGAAGAGGCCACAAGCCCCCTTTGGCAGGCCACTGCTGCAGGTGCCACAGGTGCCATAGAGAATGTCTCTCTACAGGCACCCTCAGCCAATCGCAGCCTCCGGTGCCATTGACTGACATCTCCTCCAGCCTATCAAGCTGCAACTCACTCTTTTCCCCCCTCCCTCCCCCTCCAGACCCAAGCTGTTTGTGCCTTTTTCTTCACTGGCTCATGGCGACTCCTGTGAAATGGTGGTTCAACCCCCACAGGGGTCCCGACCCCCAGGTTGGGAACCACTGAATTAGAGAGTCTGATTCTACACAGGATCTTGTTTATGCCCACATAATGTTAAATGATGCCAGCATAGATCTGTCAATTGTAAGGCTGGCAACAAAGATTTACACTCTGCAACTGCATATGTCCCCAGCACAACCATCTTGGCGTTCATATAACTACTGCAGGAGCAGTTTTAATTTCTGGGAGCCTAGTTGCCCAATAGGAAAATCAGAGAGTCAGACAACAACAGAATATTGCTACACTTGGTAGTAGAGCCCCACACCCTTGGCTACTATATGTAGAATAGTTAAGCAGTACCACCCTCCAACTAATAAGCAAGAGCAGCAAGTAGTGCTAAGCTACCCTTCCCACCAAGTTGGTGCTTGCCAGCTACATTTTGACCAGTATAAACGATAACAAAGTAAACCCTGCCTAGACCTATATATCTATGCTACACAGTGAGAAGAACTGTAACATTGTCAAGAGTGGGGTCAATGGCCACCATCTTTAATATTACTCCATAGGGGGTGGGAAAAGGTAACTGCCCTATTTGCAAAGATTGCAACAGAGGAACTGCATGTCTGCATGAAATTCTTAACCAGTTAGAAAGCTATTTCCTTGGACTATACATAGGCTTTCATATCAAAGAGAGTCTGTCAGCGTGAAGAATAATTTGTTTCAATTCCCCTATCCCTAGCTTGCAACTACATATGTTTCCTTAGAACAATCCATTTCTCTAGTTTCTGCAAAATACCAAAAGTAATTTCATAGTTTTTCCCTCCTGAAAAGGCATTTCTCCTGTTGAAACTGAATGCTGAAAATACAGTATCTCAAAGAAAGGCTTTTAACCTTGATGTAATCTCTGGGTCATATCATTAAGGTTGCAATCTGTTTACTTCAGACTACACCACATTAAACTCAAGGGTCAGAATTCTTTTAGTGCTTGTATAGGTTGTCATAGTTAATTGATGAGGTGCAGGGGTGCATCTCTGTTGCACAGTCAAGCACGAGAACAGACACACTACTGAGACACAGCCTGGAACTTTATCAGTTGGCTACAATTAGCTGTGGCAAGTTGCACACAAATTTTATGTGAATACCAATAGGATTCTAGCCATTGGTAGTCAGGTCTGAGTAGATATGGATAGGAATGCATTAAAAATGCTTTAGGCCACCCCAAACCCAGAAATTGGGATAATACCTCTTTTTTTTTTACCACAGCATGATTAAGAGTACCAAAGGCTAATCAAGACTCATGGCACCGAAACACACACATGTAATATAGGGCAGGTTCAGTCATAAATTAAGAAAACCTAAAGGTTTTTCATAATTAACCACATGAATTGCTGGAAATCTGTGAAGAAAGTTGGATGTACTTTGGTTCTTTTACAGATCTTGCAGTATCTGTAAACAAATGAAAAAGCAAAACCAAAATTGATTGTGTGAAATATGTAAAGCAGTTGTCATGGTAACATGTAATAGCATCAAGGTGGCAAATGGTCTGTTGCAGATCTTGCTCAGGGTTCAGCATCAGGTTAATCCCTTGCTTCTTCACATCCAGATGGCGGATCGGGTCCTTGTGATTGGCAGTGGGGGCAGAGAGCATGCTCTGGCTTGGAAACTGGCGCAGTCTCCTCATGTGAAACAGGTTCTGGTCGCTCCAGGAAATGCTGGAACAGCGAACGATGGGAAAATCTCTAATTCAGGTAACTGAAGAAAACTATGCAATAGGTTGAGAAGAGACTGGCCAAATCAGACCAAAAGTTGGCCTTGGCCCACATTCTGGTCACATGGGCTGCCAACCAGATGTGGCAGTTCTGGGAGCTTACATGGAGGAGTGCAACATGCCTGCTGTCTTGTGTTCCCCAGCACCTGATGTACAGAGCCGTGTGTGCCTGATGATATTGGAGGTGGCATATAGGCATGCTCACTGTCTGCTCTTGAAAGCTGCATCATTCGTGGATTAGCCCACTCCACCTTTAGTATCTTGCATTTTTCCCATTTCTGCCTCAGTATCCTCTTTGGGGAGTGATAGCTTTTCTGAGCACAGAGGGCTGAATGCTTCAACCCTTTCCAGTGATGAGTGATGCATGTCCAATCCATTGCATGAGTCCAGTGGCATTAGCCCACCCAATAACTGTTTCTCTCTGAGCCTACATTTCTGTTGGCTACTTATGGATCAAGTGCCGCTAAATGTCAAACAGGTGGTGTATCATTGGTTCTCTTTTTAAGGCTGTATTGCAGACATTCTCAAATAGTACTTCTATGTGTCCCTTTCTTTTATATGTGTCACATTTGAAAAAGACCTTGCCTTCTAGCTCTGCAAGATCCTTAGATGTCTTTGAGAGATATTTTATATGTGTGACCACATATAAGTGAAAGATGAGGGAAAAATGGGGTTTCCATATTTCACCCAGTGAAAGTCAGAAGGAGGGAAACAACTGAAGGTGCAAAGTTTATCTGCTATGTACAGCATAAGCTCCCAATCCTATTTCTGTGCCCCCTCCATTCCTCTGCATAGATGACTGACACCCACTCCAGAAAATTGGAATCTTGAGGCTCCCCAAAACTCCCAAGAACTGCATTTCACCTCTTTAATGGGTCACAACCCCCACCTCCATGCAATTTAAGGTAAAAAGGTAAAATTTCCCCCCGCACATGCGTTCTAGGCATGTCCAACTCTAGGGGCAGTGCTCATCTCCATATTCAAGCTGGAAGAGCCAGTGCTGTGCAAGTCCGTGGCCGGCGTGGCTGCAAGGAAACGATGTTTTACCTTCCCACTTTTTACAGCGGCACCTATTTATCTACTTGCATTGACATACTTTCAAACTGCTAGGTTGGCCGGAGCTGGGGTTATCAGCGGGAGCTTCCTCCACTGCGTGGCACCCGGGATTCGAACCGCCGAGCTGCTGACTTTGCAGCCGACAGTTTTCGGAAGCCTTAGTCCACTGAGCCACCATGCAATTTAACTGACAATAAATCCTCCTTTTCAAAACTGGAAACAGATCTGTGGCCACTTCTGGGTTTTGTTTTGTTTTTGTACTTCTGGGGAGAGGGTTTGCAGCCCTGGAGGATTCTGGTAGTAGAACATTGCCCTTCTCTGACTCACGATGGATGCCTGGCTCTAGTATACACCCTCTGGCTCCCCCACACACCCTGAGTAACATCTGGCCAACTCCGAGCCATAAGTTAGAGCTCAGAAGTTCCTGAAAGCAACTAGGATCGATCTTCCCACATCTGCTTTCAGGGAATATCAGTTATTCTAAAGTAAAATTGAGAGGAATCTGCAGACGGCTAATTATGGCCAGACCACAGCCTCCAGCAGTCCCAGCCTGCACAGTCAAGGTGATGAGAAACAGTCCAAGAGGACCCAGAAGGTCACAGATACACCCCTGCCTCTTTTTAACCCATGACTAGTTCAGTTTCATATTCATAAGTGCTAGTTATGCCTTCCTGCCTCACTGAAGATATATGGTTCCTTTGGCAACTGCTTTTCTCTGAGCTGAAAAGCAGGGGCCTGATATTTTTGTTTCCCATTAAATTGTCAGCTTGCACTTGGGTTAATTAATGATTTGACCTCCCTGGACTTTTGCAGAGTTTCCTTGCCAGTTATGATAAGCTGTGGAGGTTTTCTCTTTTTTGTTTTGTTTGTCATGTGCCATCAAATTGTATCTGAATTTTGGTAGTCCTCAATAGGTTTATCAAAGTATGTGAAGTATTTACGAAGTGGTTTTACCAGCGTTTCACTCCAGCTTGTTTTCATGGCCAAGGGGGATTTGAACCCTGGTCTCCTAAGTCCTATTCTCTCATTCTATCCACTGCCCCAAACTGACAGCTCATGTTTTTGTCATACAGGGTTATACATAATATATTTTCATAGAATCCTGAAGTTGGAAACAAATCTATTCTGGCAGTTTCCATCTCCACCAAGAGGCAAATGGCTCTTAATGGCCCGTTTGTAATAACACCACCAATTTTTTGACCTAGTTCTTTGAATGACCACTTTCAAAATTTGAAACACCTGATTGATGTGATTTTGGCTTGTTCCTGGTGAACAGATCCTGTCTTAAAAGTATATATTACATGGCAGCCACATTTTATAATTTCTCTTCTCTGGGACTATGTCTTCTTTTATACTATATATTGGTGGGAAATTGGGAAAACAGCAAAAACAGCTTTTAAGATTTGACCATGAATTATGTGCAGGAAAGTCATTTAAAATGTGTTTCAAAACACTTCCACATGGAAGCAAGTTTAGTTTTAAATGAGGAATCAAAAACGTATGTACCTCCAGATCTTGATATAATCATTTCGGTTGCTATAATGCCTTCCCAGATGGAAGTTGAAATCCAAAAATTCCTCTACCATGGCTCAAGCCTGTGAAACTTATTTCCAGGGTGGATACAAATCAATTATGTTTTAAAAATAATAAACCATTCAATTTACATAATAAAAAAATCTGATTTTTAAAATTAAATCAAACCCACCCTACTTACTTCTGAACCATATATTCTTGTACATGCAGAAACCACATTGCATATCTTAAAAGATTTAAACAATCATGATATTGTTTTTTCCCCTTTATATTTGTATTATTTTAAGAAGTATGGTATTCAAAAGCATACAATGACTTGTAGCTACTTGTTTTTTTACTGGACCACAAATACTGTATGAATTTCTTAAAATATACAGTAAATGAAAACACAATCGATTTGGTTGTTAATTGTGTCATGTGAAGGACACAAGATTACTGGAAGAGAAAATCAATCATAATTCAGTAAATATAGTGACAAAGATTTCTGTTTCATGCCTCAAGTCTGAACAGATCATGTGATTGCCCCTCGAGTGGCTTAGAATAACTCATTATCTTCATAGAAAGGGTTGCTAAGAAAATCATATTACTGCTTCTCAAATTGCAGTCTTTCTTTTCCAAGGGAGGAAGACCAACTTTCAGAGTGAGAGCTTAAATGGAACATGATGGATAAGCTTACCTCCCCCACCCTCTCCCCAAAAAAACCTGTGTGGTCCCATAAGCTACCCCTTAAAGAGACGTAAGCACACCAACTATTTATTTATTTATTTATTTCTTGCATTTATATATTGCGCCATTTCCTGGAGGACTGTGGGTGGTTTACAAAGAAAAACAAACAAACAAACCAATAAAATACAGTTATTAAAAACGTATAGTAAAAACAATAGTGGGCGAACACCGATAGGGCACTAGTCAATAAAGATCTGGATACCTGAATGTTTTCTGCAAGGAGGGAATAGGAACAACAGTATTTTCTATGCAAAGTCTTGGTATTTAGCTGCCCTCTGGCAAGGTTTAACAAGCTCCCTTATTCCTCCCAAACATAGACCTTGAGATTAGGATGAGATTGCATTCACCATTGTCTTAGGGCTCCAGGACTTCCCAGTTCCTTCCAAAGTGAGTCCCCCTGCATGGATTATGCCCACTTGATTTCCTGTGTTGTGGCACTTCCTTGAAATTTGGGACAACAACAACAACAAAGAAATTGTCTTAGAACTGTAGAGCTATAAGGGACCCTGTGGATCTCGAGCCTAGTCCTTATCAAGGAGGCACACTAGGGAACTGAACTCTCAATCTCGGGCTCCATAGCCAGATGCCTAAACCACTGAGAGCCTTTTCACACGACCCCTAAGATCCGCTGGCCACTTAAATTCGGACCAGAGATCTTGGGGGCTTGTCGATCTTCCTGTGTTCCCACCCCCTCCACACTCCTGGCTGCTGGCTGCATGAGGGGAGGGAGAAAAAAAAGGAAGAAAAGAACATGGCCCGGCACTCTTAAGTTACATCCGCATCAGGAATTCTTCAGCCCTGGAGAGCAGGTACTTGAAAAGTGCGCTGGGACACGCTTAGGTGGGCGTGGTCACACTTAATTTTCTGTAAACTCCGGAGCTGGTGGGGAAACAATTTTAAGCTCTGGAGCTGGGAGCCATTTGCCGCGGAGTTTGGGGGTTGTGTGAAAAGGCCCTGAGCTAGCTCTCTAGTCTCCCCTAGAATTGGAAAGGCTTAGGGATCATTCCTATGATTATGCGTGAGGCCTTTCAAACATCCTCTCAACACAGTGCAGCTTTTGGGATGGCGTCTTTCATGCTACTGCTGCCTTTTGGGGAACAGAGTCGTTGCTTCTTGTGTTTTTCACTGTGAGATTATCTACACGGGCTTTAAAATGACTAGAAGAACAGATAATTATCCCTAATTTCATAATCCCTTTGGAATAATAGTACAAAATAAAAAACAGTGTTGTTGTGGTAAATTTCAAACTATGGTAGCTCATCACAAAGTCTCCCCAACAAGCTACCATGCAATAAGAGAGTCCAAAAATGCAAGTAGCTGGAGTAGTTCATGCCATCAAATGAGGAACAGGTACTTTATAAACTTAAGGCCACCGATATCCATTATTCAGAAGTAAGTAGGGTGGATTAGACCATAATGCCCTCTAATATCTTGGATATGTCTGTGAAGATTCTCAGTCATCCAGGTGAGTTTATCTGGAAGTTGAGTCATGGCAACTGGACTTCTTTTTCTTGAGAGATAGAAATGTTTTGCTGCTCATCCAAACAGCTTCCTCAGTCTGAATACAGCTAGTGCAAGTCCTCCAAGATGGAAGACTGATGAAGCTGTTTGGATAAGCAGCAAAACATTCCTATCTCTCAAGAAAAAGGAGTCCAGTGGCCATGACTCAACTTCCAGGCTAATATCTTGGAGTACAAGATTACTTCCAACAATGTACAATTCCTGAGAAAATTGGTTTTAATCTCTGCTACCATGAGGACTGTGGCTAAATTCAGATGTGAAAGGAAAGTCCGAGGAGCAATGTCATAGTCCCTGCTACTCAGCAGGTCCAGAACTTAAACCTTGCTAGCGCTGGCTCCAATACACCATTGGTGGATGTAGGTAATAGTCAAGTTTGAATGGAAGAATCAGATCTTGGCAACCGCATATGTTTGGCATGTTTGTGGACCCTGCAGCAGAGATCAGATGCAAATTTCAGTATTCTTCCAGAAACAGATGCCTTTCTTCCACACAGAAGTGCTTTCAGTGGTATTTGTGTTACCACCAGTCAGCCCGTGACACGACTCAAAAACTTTAAAACGTGCAAAGCAGAATAGTGGAGCCTTACACATAGAATTCTAACAGATTAGGTATGTTTGCGATACAGTTATACTTATCCTTAATGCCAGTTTTATCTTATAATTAGCCAGAATGTACGTTCATGAAGTCAGCTTGCAGAAATGGCAGTTGGTTTAAAAAAGATAAACTCGGCTTTATGTATACATGACTTTCAACCAACAGAAATCAGCATTTTCTGTCACCCTTCGGGATATTTCATAAAATCACAAAGCATGAGTTGTACTCTAAATGTTACTTTTGTGTGTGTGAAATTTGAGTTCCTGCGCCATCCTGAAAGAACAAACACCTCCTCTCGTAACCCGGAGTTATGAAACCCACATCAGCAATCACATCACAGAAGGCAAAAAAGCTTCAGGTTAAATATGCAAAGCTGGTGAAATACAGTGGCTGTACGTTTGCCAAGGGGTGAAAGTTTTCTGTATTTGAAACACCCCTCATGACTGTCCAATAACTGTCGTGAAGAAAGAGAGGGAAGGCGGGCAGTCACCTTTGCCAGTTGGCTCATATGACCTGGTTCATGTTAGACTTTGGATTTATTTGTTGTTGATAAAAGTCAGAGAGTTATGTTGCCTTTCTGGATTCTTTAAAAGTGTGAAGATAATTTAAAAACTCACTAGTGGTGAATGTTCCTGGAGTGGGGCCAAGATCAAGTTGCTTCGTAAAATTACCGTATCTGCAGCAGTCTTCTTATGAAAACCTAGCCAGCCCTTGCTGTCTTTATTTTCAACCTTGCACCTTTTCATTGTGTGTATTTTTCCAGAGCTCAGGTAGCTTTAAGGTCTAATGCTAGCCTGGTGGAGCCCAGTCCATCTCCTAGAGAGCTTGTAGACTCTAGTTAAGATATTATAGGGGGTTCTGCATGCCATGACTAAGAACATTTCCATACACCTTGTAAACTGCCCCCCCCGCAAGGTATTACAATTTACTGTTGTTATTATTAGTACTTATTGTTGTTATTAGTACGGAAAGGTGTGTGTTAGGATTAGAAATCACATAAATCTCAAGGAGGCATGGTGAATGGCAAACCCTGGAGAATCCAGGGAAGTGCAATTCAGAAACAAAACCAAGAATCTTTAATTATTATTTTCCTTTCTTCTCTCTAGAGAACTCAACATAGTAGATCTTGCTGCTACCACCACTGATCTCAGTGTGAGACAGAGCAGATGGAAAAAAGGGAAAGTCAGTGGCCCCAGGTCACACAGTAGAAATGGGAACCTGTATTTCCCAGCTGTCCCGGTCTGTCACTCACGCCATACCACATTGGCCCCGGAACTCATATCAGAGAGTATGATCTAGAAAAAATGGTTGTTGTTTGCTGATAACCAGGGAGATACAGAGCAAATGAACTGCTGGGTTTAAATTAGCCTAGGAGCTCAATTTGCAATCTGACTACTGTGTGTTTCTTTAAGATTAAACTAGCAGTGGCACTATTTGCCCTATTATTAGGGAGGGTTTTTTTTTTATATACCAGCGAGGAAATGAAGGGTCTGGAACCTTTTCATCTGCTAATGTCCCAGTCCAGAGTGTGATTCTTTTAATCATATGATTCTTAATATGATTTAAAATGGTTGACATGGCTTCCCTTTCCCCACAATGCAAATTATAACATTTGTGGGGGAGCATTCTGGATTGGCATTAAATTGGGCAGTAGAAGGCAAAAGGTTTAACCCGTCCTATCCCCTTCCCTCACCAGAGTTTATTCTGAATAGGGGTCAAGGGCTTCTATGCAATTCTCTTTTGAAAAAATCACTAGATGTTCCATCTAATTGCAACTGATCTGATTTTTTCCCTCCTCCATCTACTGATAGTTATTTCAATCAGTGACCATGCTGCTCTTTCCAAGTACTGTAAAGACCAGGGGATTGGACTTGTGGTGGTTGGTCCAGAAGTTCCTCTTGCTGCAGGTATGTATAAAAATAAAAGAAGGCTATTTGGTTTTATACAAGTTTCCCATTAATGGATTGCTTTTAAATACTGTAATAATGACAAATCATCAAGGAAACTCTTCTCACTTCTGCATGCCAATAGCTGAATATCTGCCAAATGTGCACATGTGCTGACTGTCATGGATGCAGTACGGAACAGTTCTTGTGTCAGAGGAAGTGGTTATTCCAGGCAATAGTTGAGACAGTTATTAAAAGCAGTGTGATTGATTTTCAGCTATGGAAGGTCTCTGGCTTCTGCTATCACTAATAGTTATAGATTCTCTGTAAATCTTATCCCTGGTTTGGGCTGGGCAAACTGAGCTTGATGCCAAAGAAAACAGTAGAAGTAACTCTAGGTAGGAACCGCATCAGAAAGTTGCACTGGGATGTGTAGCGGTTCAAAGTTCCAGGCAGGCAGCAATGCCCTTTTCTAGAATGCTCCATTCCATTTTCCTTTCTCTCCATACATTCTGGCCATATCTCCATCCAGCTCCGGAACTCAGCCAGCATTTTGTGACCATCAAGACTGAAAACTTTTACACTACTTGGTATACACTTTCATGGTTGCCCCCTATCTGATGCTGTGGACAAACACTTGCATTCTATAACGTCTAGGCCAGACATTTGTTCACTTGCTTGACATGTTCTGTGCTTGCACACACTCTCTTCTTTACAATGGGTTGTTACACACTGTAAAAACACAAATCAGGGAGAACGTTGCCAGTGGGGGATAACACTCAGGTTCCAGATTTCATATTTTAAAGTGCCACGAGACCCTTCTTGTCTAAACAGGGCCCATCTTTATTGGTCACTTTTACATTTTCTCTCACCTTCTGAAAAAACTAGGTTTCCCCTATGCCTATGCATCTTATGCATGCATTGTGCTGCTTTTGGTTACACAAGTTTTAGGAGAAATAAGATCACAATTTATATACAGTACCCCCCGCCGCCGCCACAATGTGGTTCACATATTACTGTCTCAGTATATTGTGGTTTTTTCTTGAGAGAAGCAGTGTTCCAAAGAGATAGTTTTAACCCCCTCCTGACACCTCAGCAAACAAACCTTGAACTTCTGGCAGCAATGTCTGCTGAGGTGTCAGGAGGGGGTTAAAAACCTCTCTTTGCAAGCTCAGCCAGCAGGAGCAGCCCTTGCTAAGGCTCTGCATTTCACTTCCAAAGAGAAGTTTTTAACCCCCTCCTGACACCTCAGCAAACAAAGCTGGAGCTGCTCCTGCCAGCTGCGTTTGCAAAGAGAGGTTTTTAACCAATCCTTAACACCTTATCAAACTGACCTTGGGCTCCTGCTGAGGTGTCAGGAGGGGATTAAAAACCTCTCTTTGGAAATGCAGCTGGCAGTAGCAGCCCAAGGTCAGTTTACTCAGGTGTCTGCATTTTACAGATTTTCCTTTATCGCTGGTGGATCAGGCACCAAACTTCAGCAATAAATGAGAGAGTAGGAACTGGCAAGCCACTCCAGTATTCTTGCCAAGAAAACCCCATGGACATGGGGTCACGAAGAGTCAGTCACAACTGTAACGACACAACACGCGCGCGCGCACACACACACACACACACACACACTGTATATGTATAAATATATATAAATTTACACACACACACACACACACATTATACATCATTGACCCATTTTGGCAGCATATATAACTTTGAGATGTGTTGGTTGCCAGGAATTGTGGATGACTTGACTGCAGCTGGAGTGAGATGTTTTGGTCCCACCAAAAAGGCAGCTCAGCTCGAGTCCAGCAAAAGTTTCTCCAAAGCTTTTTTTGACCGTCATGATATCCCAACAGCGAAATGGAAAGCTTTCACTAATGCAGAAGAAGCATGTGACTTTATTAACAGGTACATCTTTCCAGAAATAATAACTAGAATTGCGTTGCTAAATCTGTTCCATTTTCCTTAATTTCCAAGCACATTCAGAACCCAGAACTAACCCAGAAACCCTCTTTTATAATTTATTTTTCTCTTTCACCCAGTGCAACTTTCCCAGCTCTAGTTGTGAAGGCAAGTGGCCTGGCTGCTGGAAAAGGTGTGATCGTGGCCGCTAACAAAGGAGAAGCGTGCAGGGCTGTGTATGAAATAATGCAAGTGAGTGAGGACTACGTCAGCATTAAAAATGTATACATGTCTTTTACTGACCTGTATTTTAGACAGAACACCAGGTTGAGACATTCCACTGTCTCTGGATTATGTTTGGTTGAAGAACACACAGAGAACTAGATTTATAATATAGGCATTTGACTCCATTATCACCTAACAACTGCAATCTGTTTCCTCTGATTTCAGCCACTGGCCATGTTCAGGGTTGTTGTTTTTAGCACTGGTAAATAACAGATGGGGAAAGCTATTGTTTTTCCCCATGGGATACATTTTTGTTACATCCAGGTAATGAATTAGGATCAGAACATACTCCCTTAATTTTTTTTTTAATTGGTGGACCATGGTGTAGTAAAGCAGGAGATGATACGAACACCTAGACCAGTGGTTCCCAACCTGGGGGTTGGGATCCCTTTGGGGGTCGAATGACCATTTCATAGGGGTCACCATGAGCCTGTGTCAATGGCACTGGAGGCTGCAATTGTCTGAGGGTGCCTGTAGAGGAAAGTTCTCTATGGCACCTATGACAGTGGCCTGCCAAAGGGGGCTTGTGATCTCTTCCAAGCAGGGCAAGGGGTCACCACAACATGAGGAACTGTATTAAAGGTTCGCGGCATTAGGAAGTTTGAGAACCACTATCCTAGATTCAGGGCAAAACATAATTTGTACATTGGGGTCAGGCAGTACAAGAGATGCATTTTCTCTAACCCTCACTACTAATCCTCACAGTACCCATAATTCTCAATACACTGAGATTCTCATTGAAGAAAGAAAATACCCCAAAGTCACTTGATCCAAGATTTTAATCCTACTGCAGGAGAATTAAAGAAAAAGGACATATAAACATGGAACTGGAACCGACTTCAAACTGGATTTAGATGTCATGCATTCTTTAAATTGCTCATGGCGCGTTAGTTCCTGTTTTGATCCTGTATACATGTATCTGTCAGTTAACTCTACTGAGCATTGTGGATATTCCATTTGAGTGAGCACGCATAGCACTGAGCTGCTAGTGATGCGAAGAACTGTGCTTTAAGCAGCCTTCTTAACCTAAGGCCCTCCAGGGGTTTTGGACTACAGTTCCCATCACCCCTGGTTTAGAATGGTAACAGTTGTAGTCCAACACCTTTAGAAGACACCCGATTGGAGACAAAAGCTTTAAAGAGTGTTAGCTTTTAATCTCACCATTTAGAATGATTTGCTCTGTTCTGGAGGAGCTTTAGCATGGAACTGGAAATAAGTGAAAACTTATGAAAGCAGATCTGGCGTGTTCTTGTCCGATTTGACTAATACTGTAATGGCATTTTTGAAAAGGAAGCAGTTTGAACAAGAACATGGCTTTCTGAGGGAGGTGATAAAGAACATGTTGGAAAACATGTAATCTGCCTTTGCTGATAGACCAGGTGGAGTCTGTGTTTAGGAACAGTATTATAAATGTCAGTTCTACAGCTTTGTTAAGATCTGTGTGAACTTATTTATACAGGATAAAACATTTGGAGCTGCTGGAGAAACAGTTGTTGTTGAGGAACTTCTTGAAGGAGAAGAGGTTTCTGTAAGTATATAACATTATGGAGGTGGTCCAGTGTAGTCACTCCATGCGTAGGGGGAACCTCCCTTTGTGCAAGCAGACTTGCTCTTCTTCCATTCATGGAATCTCTTTCGTTTCATAAAACAACAGTGTTGCCTCTGGCCAGATGTCTATCATACAATGCATAGACTGATCACATCAAAGTTAGTCACCTGTGTGACTCCTTTATTTCTGTGTTATACATGTGGTTAAGTCTTTCCCGTTGAAAGGACTAGGACGTGGATTTAACATTGAAAGGGATAGGACTTGGATTTTGTATGACAAACAAAAGTTTAACAAAAATAAAAACAAAAGTAGTGTGACATCTTTAAAGTTAAATTTCTAATTTAGCATGATCTTTCACAATGCAGTGCAGTTCCTCAGACATATGTGGTGCAAAACCTAGGCCACCAGTTTACAGTATATACACAGCCAAAACCATGTATCTAATTTGTATTGGGACAGACACTGTAAAGGGAGATATATTTGCACATGAGGCTGTCTCTCACTTGAGCAGGGTAGTATGCTGAAATAGCCTGGAAATCAATATAGTTCAGCTTTTGGTAGGCATTGTTCTATGAGCCTGGCATTATCTGTTGTCATTTTTCTTACAGTGCTTGTGCTTCACGGATGGTGTGACGGTTGCCCCCATGCCACCAGCCCAGGATCACAAACGTTTAATGGATGGAGATCAGGGACCGAACACTGGAGGCATGGGTGCATATGCCCCGGCACCTCAGGTAAAACACATGTCATACAGTTTTCCCATATCAAAGCTTTTTTTCTGCAATAACACCAGTGATGTTGTTGGTTTGAGGATTGCAAGAAATGCTTACAGCTTATAGTTGCTTGATCATATGTGTAAATGTATGCCTCAAGTCCCATTTTGAAAGGCAAGGCAAGATATAAATCAGTCCAATGGCTGTCTCATATTATGTCATATCCAGAGCTGGGGGTGGTGAGGGTGGGGTGGAATACTTTTTTTTTTGGACTACGTCCCAGGCCAGGCCAGGATGCCCCAACCAGTGTGGGCAAGCACTGGATCATTGATCCATGTACCCTAGTACTGTCTGTTAGCACTATTTCAAGACATTGGACAGGGAGATCTTTCCAAGCCCTGGATGAAGTTTTCTAGAAAGCTGGAGATACCTGGGTTTATGTGTGTTGGCTTTCTGCTCTGCTGTTGATCTGTGACCCTTTCCCAAACATTCTCCACTCTTAATGCTGCCCAGAAAATGTTGCGAAATGCTACAAACCAGGAGAGCTGCTGTTTTTACGTGCTTGTTTTACATGCTTACCAATGCAACTTTTTGTGACGCTTTATTAGCTGTCCAAGGATCTACTTCTGAAAATCAGAAATTCTGTTCTCCAAAAAACAGTGGATGGTATGAGAGAAGAGGGCATTCCTTATGTGGGTAAGTTGGAGATTTATTCATCCATACACTCATACAAAAAGAGCAGGGAGACTAGATAATTTAGCCATGAATGTCTCACACAGTAACAGATGGTACGTGACATGTTTTGGAGGAATCAAATCAGCTGGTTCCAAGCAGATCTGTGGTATCTCAGGCCCTCCCCCTCTGTTTAAGACAGGTGTATCTTATCCTAACCTTTATCTTTTCCATTACCCCACAGCAACCAATAGCTTAATGAGACCCCTGCTATAGAGAGCTGCTGCTGCTACACCAATTTTTATTATTGCAGAGGGCAGGCGCCAGGCTGTTCTTCCAGGCTACCTAGCCTGCAGATCTGTTTTTACTATACACTGTATCTACTGAACTATTGTGAAGGCTCAAATGCACAATCCTGTTTCCTGCAGGGCAGCTGTCTTCAACACGGTGTGCTTCATAGGTATTGTACTACATGACACCCTGTTGGGGACAGTGGTAGTTTCAGTAAAGAAAAAAATCTACAGGGAAGAGCAGGAGAATTGATTATGAAATGCCAGTTATAAGCTTCTCTGTTCAAATATCCTGAAATTTACTCTCAATCCCTATTCCTTGTTCCCCCTTTATAAACACATCAGTAGTCAGATCAGGTTTCAACCCATTAACTTTTAATAATGGAACTCTGGCATTTTCTTCGATAATGTTGTAAGGCCCGAACTCTTTCCCCCCACTCCCACCCACTGGCATAACTAGGGAGGGGTGGAGGAGGGCATTTGCCTTGAGGTGCGCAGCAATCTGGGGGCGCCTGGAGGGGGAGCAGAAGGAGGAAGCCATGTGCCATCCCACCAGCACTCCTCCTTTTGCCCCACTAAGGCTCGATGATCCTTAGTCGAGGGAAAGGAGGAGAGGGAAGCAGGTGATTTCCCACCCACCCCACGCAGCCCCTCCATCAATTGCACCCCCTCCTCCTTCCCCCCACCCCCACTAAGGCTTGGCGATCATTAGCCCAGAGAACGGAGGAGAGGGAATCATGCAACAGAGGTGCTGCTTGGGAAAAAAATCCCATTGCCTGCTTCCCTCTCTTCTTTTCTCTGGGATCGTGGTTGCCAAGCCTTATCCAGGTGAAAGGAGGGGGGGAAGCGTGCTACAGAGATGATACTTGAAAACTATCCACATGCTGTGCGGTTTGCACAGGAGAACCTTGTCCAGGAGACTCCCAAAGAGGGCGTGAGAAACAGGGACCCTTCTCCCCCTCCCCCGCTGTTCCCCCAGGAATGGGGCACCTCTTGCTCGGTGGGTGAGATGCAGTTGGCGGGCAGGAGGTGGTGCAAAAACTGACTTTGTCCCCGGGCGCTCCAAATCCTAGCTACTCCTCTGCTCCCAACAGGGGAGGGATTCTGCCAAGAGATAATCTTCTCCCATATCTCTCGGTTGGGATTTTACCATCCTTGGCAACTATCCACTCTCTTCTCCTGGTCCTGGGATAAATTTCCCAGGCTTCAGCATCGGCAACATGGGCATGAGATCTGCTTCTCTTAGCTCCTCCCCATTCTCTTGCCCTCGAGTCGGTGGTTCTTCCCCAGGAACCCACGGGAGAGGAGGTCAGTGTCTGTGAGAAGAAGCCCATCTCTTTACCCTTTCTCTCTCTCTCCTTGTTCTTCCTTCTCTCACTCCCTCCAACTCCTTTCTCTCTGCTCCCTCTCTCCCTAGTAAAATGGTTTGGCAGGAGGAGTGAATGTTTCCATTCACCCCTCCTGTTTCCTCTTTCCACCGCCATTTCCATCCTTCCTGGAGTTCTCTCTCTTCAGTCTTGTCTTCTCTGAAACCTCCCTCCACCTCCTGCTGTTCTACTCTTGCCTCCCGCCTTTTGTAAACCCCGGCTCCAGTCCCTTCCCTGCCATCTGTGGTGTGTTTCCAGCACTGTGTTGTTAGGCCCATGCGCTCCCAAACCCATCTGGTGGGGCCGCTGTGAGATACAGGAAGCTGGACTTGATGGGCCTTTGGCCTGATCCAGCATGGATCTTCTTATGTTCTTATGTTCTTATGTTTATCAGTTCCCCTACCACTGTTTGGGGCCTTGTTGATTTCGGAATGGGGACTAGGAAAGCTTCATCTCCCTGGGGGTACGAGAAGATGGCATACAAACAGGAAGCCCCTTGTTACAGTTGCTTTTAGTACAGTTGGTGTGTTCTACTAAATATGCATCTGCAGTGGAAGCTTAGTTGTGAATGATTTGACTCCACATGAAACGCTGACAAAGCTTTGCTTATGTGTCAATAGGTATCTTTGTATAACAAAAATATCAGTCACAATGTTCCACTACTAATGCAACTTCTTTTTAAAACAGACATAAACTATATGCTCAACCATTCATTTCTGTTCTCAGTACATTATACCTTTTTCATTTAGGTGTCCTTTACGCTGGGCTGATGCTCACCAAAGATGGACCTAAAGTCTTAGAATTCAACTGTAGATTTGGTGACCCTGAATGTCAGGTGAGAGACAGCAATAATGCAGGAAGTTTCACTACCTACAAAAAGTCTTACAAGTAGTTTAAAAAGTCATGAACTAAGTCATCAGAATGACCAAAACATTTTCTCAATAGACTAAATTAGGGCAAATTGTTGTTTATTACTTCTGGAGGGCATTGGCTTGGAAGGCTCTGAAATAATAAACAATAATGTTGTAAACTTTAATGATAGCATTAGCTATCACTATAGTAGTTGTGACATTGAGTCTCCATGAAATTAATTGTACATCTTTATAATGGAAAATGCCATCATCTGGTCCAGTGCCTTTCAGCAGCAATAAAAGCTCAAACTGTAAACTTGTTTGTTCAAAGCCAGTTGATTCAGTACACTTCAGTAGCATTCTACTGTACATCCTCCTAAACAGAGCTTAAGATGGCAACAACAGGAGTGTCTGAAGTCCACAGTTGGACACTGCCTTTATCAGGGTGCAGACAAAGAGCTGCAAAGAGGGCAGGCTTTAAAGGTTTCCTAAACTGATCATAAGGCAGAAGGTACAACACCTGAAGAAGGCAAAAGAAAAAGAAAAGGATAGTCAAAGTAGGGTCTGTGGGTTTCATTCAGTCTCCCAAGGACATCCTTTGCAACCCCCAGGAACTGCTCAAAGCTTACAAAAATTAACAATTCTTTCTTTCTTTCTTTCTTTCTTTCTTTCTTTCTTTCTTTCTTTCTTTCTTTCTTTCTTTCTAGTAAAAGCAAGCCCTTCTACTCCTGAGCTTTGGGGGCAATTTCTCCCCAAGACTGTCAAATTAAAAAGAGACACCCAAAACTACCCCCAGAAGTGTTTATTTTACAACTTTCTTTCTAAAAATGTTATTTTCCACCAGTTCTATTCCTGGTGTGGTCCATAAGTCCTGTTGGGGGCGGGGGTTGAATTTGACTACAAAGCCATTAGAACATGGCCACCTTTGGTAGAGATATCAGAACTTATATTTTCAGAATGAATGGATTAATTAGTCACAGTTGGGAGTTACTGGTATCAGATTACACCTAGCGCTGCCTTATGAGTCAAAAAGTGAGGCCAGTTCTGAAAACAAATGGCTGGCTGCAGCACAGATTTTGAAAGCTAACAATCAAATTTATCATTTTGCTCTATTAAAGGGAGTACTCCGATATGGGTTTGATATTTTTTGTTTCTCATGTACCATCACAACAAGCTATCTCTTGTTTTGTTTTTGTATACTGAAAAAGTTAATATTGTGTACATTCAGGTGACTTTTTGAGGCTGTTTTCATCTCCACTGTGTTTCACTGAGACTAGTTTTGGCCTTGGTGAAAGGAAGGCTACTTATGTCTAAGGCCAATCTCACAACAGTATCTCCTCTTGCTTGTTGCCTGTTTCAGGTCAGTTGCATGACTGTTTGCTCAGCCTGTGCATTTGAGAGAGAATGACAGACAGCCTGCTAACTGGGTAGAATTGCTTGCATGATTGCCCTTCTCTGACTCCATATAGAGCAAAAAGACCATGCCGTTGGAGTTGAGGTCCTAGTTCTAGTAGGACTTAATTTTCGCTAATGACACTTGACACCCCATCTCTTTAACTTGGCCTGTTTCCGTACAGGTAATTCTGCCATTACTGAAAAGTGACCTGTATGAGATTGCACAGGCCACCATCGATAAGAGGTTATCTTCCTGCATGCCTGTCTGGCTTGAGGACTGTACAGCAGTGACGGTGGTCATGGCAAGTGAAGGCTATCCTGGAAGTTATCCTAAGGGTTTGGAAATAACAGGTAACTCCAAATATTACAAGATCTGTAGCACGTGCTTCCCTTTTCATATGTTACTCTCTTCACTGTGTGGTTCCCATAGAAATAGATCAGTTCAAATGACAGAGGAATAATTCTGAATAGAGATGGGCGCATCATGTTTTGTACAAAGCACAAAGTGTCGCTGCCCAGTGGTTTCTAATCCCCTTCTCCCAGCTGTCCAGTCCACTTATGGGGCTCCATGCGCTGCCAAGGTCTGTCTTCGTTGGCCATGCACCAATCAACACTGAAGCCTGGCTGGCCTTTCCCTGCCTCTCTAGGCAGCTGGCTACTGCTCTGGCAAGGAGGCAGGAGGGAGAGTTTCCCTGTGCAGTTGATGGGTCATCAGCTGCCTTAGGAGTCGGGACAGGACATCCAGACTCCAGCATTGATGGGTGCACTGCCAATGAAGAAGGACCCTGGTGGCTCATGGAGCCCAGTAAGTGGACTAGGTGGCTGGGGGTAAGAGGTTGGGAATTAGAAATATGCTTTGTACAAACCACAAAGTGTTCATCTCTCATTCTGAACCAACAGAAGAGTTTTGCTTTTAATCTCTGAGGTAAACTCTTCCATTTCTGTTACAAAGGGCATAAATATTATAAATGTGGGGAGTAAACATGAAAGCTTGCTTATGTGAAGTGAAACATTTTAATCTTTTAAGGTGCTGCAAAATTCTTTGGTGGTTTTTCTGCAAGAGACTAACACAGATACCCTAGGAAACTTTGGATAGAACCATGTCATTTATAGACCTTCTTCAAAACCGACATTTGCCTCAAATTATTTATTTATTTATATAGCTTATATGCCTCCCAGTAGCCAAAGGTCTCTGGGCAGCTCACAATCAAAATAAACAATTCAGACAATTAAAACATCAAATTTGCAATAAAATTAAAACAGTAAAAACATTTAAATACAATAAGTACAATACATTAAAACACTACACTAAAATTCCCATCACCAGACCCACAATAATGCCTGGAATAGGAAGGTTTTTACCTGGCGCCGGAATGTCATCAACGTTTGCGCCAGGCGGGTCTCACTTGGGAGGGCATAATCTGGGGGCAGCTGCCCAAAAGGCCCTGTACCTACAAGCCATCCCTTTCACCTCCTTGAGGGATGGCTCTTTTCAGGAGGTAGTGAAAAAGAGTGCATTGAGATTCATACATGTCGTCAAAGTTTCTTGGATGGCTTTTTGTGGTCATTCAGTCCACAGGTATGGTATGATATTTGGAGAAGAGGTGATTTCAGAGATGTTTCAGATAGATAAAGTTTGATAACACTTATCCCTGTTTTGATGAAGTACATAAACTGTTTCCTAGTTACACAACAGATGCATGGCAAATGCTCTTAAGTATTTTAATATTTGGATTGTTTCCCTTCATAGGCTTTTCTCAGGCAAAAGACCTTGGCTTGGTGGTGTTCCATGCAGGCACAGCAATGAAAGAGGGAAAAGTGGTGACTAGTGGGGGCAGAGTCCTCACCGTCACAGCTATCATGAAGGACCTCATCTCTGCACTAGAAAAAGCCAACAGAGGAGTAGAAGTGATTCGATTCAGAGGGGCCATCTATAGAAAGGATATTGGTTATCGAGCTATAGCATTCCTTAAGCAATCCAGGTATCTTATCTGAAAGTAAAACAGAGGATTGATACTAAAATTGGCTTTACCTTTAAAACAAGATACCACTCATGCAGATAATTATAGAACCACTGCATGATTAAGGATTGTTTTGTATTTGTGTCTTTTTAATTCCGATATAACAATTCTTGTATGATATGCTTACATAATGTCTTCAGCAAGAAAACGCAAGGTTTAAATGCAGCTTGAGCAATAAACTAATCTTACTGAAGAGGTTCAAAACATTGGTGAGGAAGTGTAGAGAAGTGTAGAGTAGCTTTCACTAATTTTTCCGTTGACACAGGACATATTTGTATCACAGGGTAAACGAGTTTCTTTCTCCTGTTTTGTTGTCAAGAAACTCTGGACAATGTTTTATTGAGCTTCCATAGAGCAGAAAGCCGTGCTAGCAGAGAAACATAAGAGCTCTGTCCTTGCACGTGTTGTCCTTACACAACCAAGTACAACAGGTTTTCTGCTTTCTTGAAATGCTAGTGTTATTCTGCTGGCGGGACTTTTTGTTTAGCAGATGCTAAGTAGGATACTGGCATTGGGCAGTTCTTTTAGCCTTAGAAGATTAGGACTTTTGTTCTTGGCATCAATTCAAAATAACATTGGCCAGCATCCTTTGGAAGAAGGAATAATAATTCCCAAGGGGCTTTGCTTTTATGGTATGGATAGGATCTTAGATATTGGGAATGAGTATGTGAAAGAGATGAAAGCAGCAAGCTTTATACATATACTCTTTGTTTGTTTGTTTGTTTGTGTGTGTGTGTGTGTGTGTGTGTGTGTGTGTGTGTGTGTGTGTGTGT
>JAHTLZ010000021.1:4565776-4585425 GCA_023846285.1 Phrynocephalus versicolor
TGTGTGTGTGTGTGTGTGTGTGTGTGTGTGTGTGTGTGTGTGTGTGTCTACATTCAAACACACCCCCACATACAGAGATTGCTAAAATATCAGCTTGCATAGATCTGATGTTACCCCAACATTATAAGTGAAATCTACCATCTAAGACAAAGTTCGTACTGTAGAACAGACTTAGGCTTTTAATTTTTTTTAAATAACTCCAAGCAACCCCTCATACTGGTACTCCAAAACAGTCACTTGTTGACGCTCTTCTCTAGAGACTATGTCTCTAAACTGTAAATGGTAGGAAGGCATCTACACCAGTTGCAAAGCAGATGTCACTCTTTAACTCAGAAGTTTCTGTCATTAGAAGAACTGGAAGACCTTGAGCTCTTGCTCTCACCAACAAATGCTCTAGACAAGAACCTCTTTTGGCCAATGCTTCCAAAAATAAACTGCTAAATGAATACTACCTTTCTGTATTGTGAAAAATATGGCTAGTGTAAAGCCGTCTTTTCCTGAAAGCATACAATGTCGTGTATTAGTGTCCTGTCATATTACTCCTGTTAACATACAATAAAGTTTCTAAAATGATGCAGTATCTAGTTTTATTTGTATGAATGTCTAGTATTTCATGTTTATTCAGTAAATATATAACATCTAATGTTAGCTTTTCTTCTTTCCCTACTAATCTAATGTTAGGTCTTCTTCTTTCCCTACTGCATTCAATATTTTCCTAGCATGGTTGTATTTTCAAGTGAACATTAAGACTATAGTAGCTCTTTAAAGCCTAATATGTTTTCTAACAGACATGTACTGTATATACAATTATATTTGTAAACATCTGGGGTATTACATTTTAAATTGCACTCTTGATATGCTGGGAATGTTTCCAAAAGTACTTTTGTTTGGACAAGTAAGTGTGATCCAGTGATGGGAGCTGGACTCGGATCAGGCACTCAAGAGTTCCAATTCCCAATACGTTTTTGTTGTGCATGAGGATATCATACTGTGATTACATTATAGATGTAATGCACAATATGAGGACCAAGCTATACCACTATTGAGATATATTAGCTCCATTTCATGCACCACACACCCCAAGAATGCAGGGATCATAAGCACTGCTACAGACCTGAGACCTAGTCCATACTTCATGTCTGAAACCAACCTTATGCCTGTTAAAGGCAGATGAGCAGGCTAGTTTAAAAATATTTACTGCATCAAGAATCTAGTTAATCCTAACAACCTTATACTGCCACTTGAAAATACTACTGCAGTTGCATCCTATGTATTAGTAAATTGATAACGAACTCTCTGCCTTTTTAGAGGCCTGACTTACAAAGACAGCGGTGTTGATATTGCAGCTGGCAACACCTTGGTTCAGAAAATTAAGCCTTTAGCAGCAGCCACAGCCAGGGCAGGTAAGACACAGCTCCTACATTGTACATTGAAGTATGTGTAGTGTGTTGTTAAATGGCGGACACTGTCAACCTGCAACCTCATCAATGTATCATCATATCATCTAATTATGTTGGTTCTGTTTTGGGATCTCAGAGCTAAGCATCCAGTCTCACCAATGGGCAAAAAATACTGGAGTGCTGTGGTGCAAAATGGATCCACAGAATATATTGAATAAAATATGTACAATTGATCCCATCCTAAATTATGTTTATTTAGGTCAGAGGTGGGCAAGCTCTGGTATTCCAGAGACATTTCCCCCCAACCCTAGGATCTTCTAGGAGGCACAAGAGCCCACCCAAAGGAAGTCACAGTATCGCTCTCTGATATTTAATTTTTACAGCTTATGTTTATGCTGGTCATGATTATTTGGGAAGGCTCACCTCATTTTAAAGGAGCATCACACCCCTGTCTTTGGAGGAGGGAAACAGTTCCTGACATAGAGACTACAGAATCTGGGGGCTGTTCCTGCCCCGGATTCTGCTTTTGGGGCTGATTTTGCATGTGGTGGATATGGGAGGCAGGAAGGGGACTGGTAGGGAGATGCTGGTGTATAGAGGTGTACCATGACCCGATCTGCACTGCCAACTTGCACTGCTACCTGCCCACAGGCACAATGGAAGATGCTGCCCCTCACAGCCTTGCTAAAATAAAAATCAAACTGCTGGTCAGGTCAGCTTCTAGACATAATAGGAAAGAGTGCCATCTACTCCTTCATTTCAGGAAATGAAATGTTTTGGTTTAGCCTTGGTTGAATAAAACAACAGTTGATGACATTTATGCTAGAGAGCAGATTTATTGGGGGAAGAAAATCATGTCCCCTTTACAAGCCCGGTGTAACTTATTTTCCGTGGCATTCCTTCGGGTATTAAAAAAGGCAGAACACTCAGGTTTGAGGCTGATAATTCTGTAGCATATCCCAGAGCCTTCTATCATGTTAGCAAGGCTTTGATGAACAAGTCCTCTTTTCTGATTGGCAGGTTGTAATGCTGAGCTTGGAGGGTTTGCTGGCCTCTTTGACCTCAAAGAGGCTGGGTATAAAGATCCAATTTTGGTCTCTGGAACTGATGGCGTTGGAACAAAGCTCAAGGTAATACAAAGAAGGGTGGGTGATGGGGATGATAATGATGATTGTACCAATGGCAGAAGGTTTCAGTTTAGCAAGTGGTATTTTACTTAGTTAAGTGAATGATCAAATTTGAAAATTTGGTTTGGGGACAGCCCATCATTCAAAGCTAGTGCACCAGGTTTAGTCCTTGGAATAGGGAGGATTAGTTAGCAATTGAACTCTGCTTGAGATCCTAGAGAACTGCCTCCAGTCAAAGTAGACACTATAAGGCTAGATGAATACATGGTCTGATCTGGTCTATGTCAGCTCCATCTTCTTCTGTCTGCATAATTTCAAAAGAACTCCTGATATTTGGAGCCTATATTCCTAGTGCATTATTTTTAATCTTACCATGTTACATTTTCTTTCTCTAAACATTATCTCCATATTGGATCTCTTTACTGCTTTTTTTATGTCCAAGAAGATTAGACAAGAGAACTGTAGAACGTTACAACGAGTGCCAGTTCTCCAGCATTCATGCTATGAGGATTTGGCTTTATCTTTTTGCCTTACAAAAAAAATATGTACCAGTTCTTGGCATTTGGACCATGGACTTGAATCAGCATCTCTTCTTTTATTTTTTTCTTAATGTATTCTTTCTGCCATTTCCTTAAATTGGTGATAAGGCCACTTCTGCCTTTCCCTTAGTCTAATATTTACCTCAGCTGTTGCCTGACTGCTCAGTGTTCCTTGCATCCAATAATTTATTTGGACATGGTTCAAAAGCATTTTGAAAACTGTGTGTCCTGTGAGGAAGATACAGGTCAATGCTGTCACAATCTCTAGGCCTCCACTTAACATTGGAGGCTGCTGGGCCCGATGAGGGTTCATGAGAGTAATATACAGTAGTTCACCGGTTCCCCAGGAGCATGTCTCTGAGGTTATACAGTACAATCCATCAATCATGTAACAGCCTGAAGTTATTTCTCTGACCTGCATCACAGATTGCGCAACTGTGCAACAAACACGACATGATCGGTCAGGACTTGGTTGCCATGTGTGTCAACGACATCCTAGCACAAGGAGCTGAGCCCCTCTTCTTCCTTGACTATTTTGCCTGTGGCAAGCTGGATGTTGGGATGGCTCAAGCCGTCATAGCTGGGGTCGCAGAAGCTTGCAACCTGGCAGGATGTGCTCTCCTTGGTACGTATGGCTCCTTATTTCTTCTCTGCCCTCAGAAATTTCTCATACTCCTAGTGGAGGGTGTTGTTGCTTGCATTGTTGGAGGTGATTGATGTGCTCTGTCTGGGCTAATGGCCCAAGAGGATTAGCTGTACATTGATTTTGTGATGGCATGTCCCACCACAAGCGTATCGTGGGTGGGAGAAGTGACTTTAAATGCGGAACTTGTCTAAGTAGCAGAGGGAGATAGCTCTCTGGAACTCCCCTCTAGCACACCATTCTATGTGCAATACCTTCTCAACTGGTACTCCATGTGATATTCCTGCTGGTCTAATTTCATACATATGTAAACTAACTCTCAGAGAACAATCTTTTCTCTAATGATGGGCTATGTTCTTTGCAAAACGTTCTCTAGAGGTACATCTGATCTTTGTGCTGCTCTGTCTCCTGACATGGATGGATGGATTTATTTATTTATTTGTACACTTTTATACCGACCATCTTCCAGAGAAACTGTGGGCAGTTTTAAACAATCACAAATTACAAAGAATATTTATATAAAAATATATGACATAAAGTTATCAGTCAGTTGTTCTTCATATTAAAATTGACAGTACTGGAACATTAGATTGGGAATGCAGTAACTGGATCGTTTTTCAGAGCACCACCATCAACATGGGCCAGTTGTGTAAAAATAAAAATTAGTCATGACTGGCTTAGCATTCTAGATAAGAATCCAGCAGATAGGAGTTCTATATTGGTGCATGTGTATTGGTATAAAGTTAAACCCTCCCCTCTTCCATATCTGTTCTCATTTCAGGAGGAGAAACTGCAGAAATGCCTGGCATGTACCCGCCTGGAGAGTATGATCTGGCTGGCTTTGCTGTGGGAGCTGTAGAACGCGGACAGATGCTCCCCAGGCTGGACAGAGTGGCTGAGGGGGATCTGGTTGTAGGAATTGCTTCCTCCGGCATTCACAGCAATGGGTTTAGCCTCGTGAGAAAGATTGTTGAAAACTCATGTTTAGATTTTTCCTCTCCTCCTGTGGGGGACTCTAGCAATCAGACATTAGGTAAGATACGTACACACGCATCCTCAGAATGTACAGATGTGTTAGTGGTCATGCTAGATAACTTCTGCCTCTTCTATGCACAATTTAAAGGGACTCCACACAATTACATGAAGAGTCCGTCCTGATATTCAGTTGTTTCCCCATGCCCCACCCCTGACATGCCCATGTTGAACATGCATAGGGGAAAGCATCTAGGCATGAACCTCTGTTGTGCATGGTTCCAGTTCTCATGGAGGATGGTGGCCAGATTCTTGTTGCATTACATAGTGGCATGCAAGCAACCGGACAAGTGGCTGTTGTTTTGCCAGTTGTCTTATCTCACATCCAATCATCCTTGGGTTGTACCATTAATTGCCTTCCCTGTCACATGCCTGGGAGTGCAACTGAGATCCCCTCCCCCCCCAAAAAAAATTATGCAATCTTTATGCCATTTTGTATCCTGAGGATCATCAAGTATTCTGCTGAAAAAATGACCATCTTTTATGCTATTTAAAGTGTTCTTATTTGGAAGCTAAACTCTTGAAATGTTGTAGGTCTTTTCAATGCCTTGACTGGGGATTGGTCTACCCCTTTTAACATCCTCCAAGAAAGCAGCAAAGTTTTAAAACCCAAAAAGGCTTGTACCACTCTACCTTTGCATTGGGTATTTTGGCCTCTGTGTGTAGGCTTCCCTCCATAGGTGTCCACTCCTTCACTCATTGACAGTATTGGGTATTGAGAACACAACTGGACAAAACCGCACAACACTGGGAGCAGAACCAGGAGTGTGCAGCTCTGCTTCACCTTCACATTCAAAATATACAAATAAATAAAATAAATAAATTGTATTTCATTGTCTTGCATGAAAAGGTACCTAAGGGCAGCCATCTGGGGCTTTCTTGTTGCATTTATGTTTGTATGTGTTTTCCCCTTGTAATAATCTTTTTAAATTGCTTGCATTTGTAGGAGAGCAGCTGCTTACACCTACTAAAATCTACAGCAAGTTCCTTGTGCCAGTCCTTCGTTCTGGTTATGTGAAGGCTTATGCCCATATTACCGGTGGAGGATTGCTGGAGAACATTCCACGAGTCCTCCCAGCATCGTTTGGTGTTGTTCTAGGTAAGGAAGTTTTGGTAATGGATGGTGCCAGGCAAAATGTGCAATCATGACATGTGTTTTTCCAATCTTACATTTTCTTAGCGATGCTTTCTTTCCATTTATTGAATTCCTCACTGCACTTCAAAACAGGAATTCTGAAGATCATTTTGAAAGGTACCTTTATACATGCAGCATTGCATTTTCTGCAACATTACTGTTTTTCTATCCCATGGTGTCTGTCCACCAGCAGACCAGATACCACTGACAGAACAGATTGGTTTTTCCTGTTAAAGATTCCCATGTAACCTCTAGATTAATTTGGGAGGGCTGGAAGACTCCTGGAGCCGATGGGAAGATCTCATTGCACAGGTGCACAACTGCTCCTGTTAACACCGAATATCACCCATCCGGTTTTTCTCCAATAGCAACAGGACCTGATGCTGCTACTGCATTTACAACTTTTACACTTGCAAAAAAAAAAAATTAAACCATGAACCCACAAGACATTTGAGTATCACATTTGCAAATGCATGGCTTCTCGCTGATGCTTACTTGACAACAAAAGGAAAATATGCTCTTTTCAGATGCTCTGAGTTGGAAAATACCCAAGATCTTCTCCTGGCTTCAAAAAGAAGGAAATCTATCAGAATTGGAAATGGCTCGAACATTTAATTGTGGAATTGGCGCCATTTTGGTGGTTGAAAAGGAGCTGGCGGGGCAGGTTCTGGCAGACATCCAGAGGCACGAAGAGGCATGGTTGATTGGAGAAGTCGTACATTGTCCAGCAGGTAACTGTACTTAACTGTAGCTTTGCAGCAATGAATTGTTCCTAACATAGCAACAGTGCCATAGCTATATCATGGGACCTGTCCTGAATCCTGTAATTGCCTACTGCAGTGGACAGATACAGCTTGAAGGGCAATAGATGTCATCATTATTTCACCCTTGTATATGTCATGCATCATCTGAATTCTCCCTAACCCTGTGAAAATATTACAGAAAAGATAAGAGCATAGCCATGCTAGATCAGACCAAGGATCTATCACTCTAGAATTCTGGTTCATATAGGAGCCACGCCAATGGCAATGGGAGGCCAACAAATGAGACATGAATACAGCAACAATCTTCCACTTACATTCTCTGCCAACTATGTATTTTTCTTGATCCTGGAGGCAATACAGAACTGTCATGTAAGAGCCATTGTTTGTCTTAAACTCCATTAATTTTTTGAGGTAATCTTCTTTTAAGACCATGCAGGTGGACCAGTGTTACCATAGCAGCGAACTTTATAATTTCACAGGGGTGTGAAAAAGTCCTTCCTTTTTATCTATCCCAGTTTGCCCACTATTGAACTTCAGTTCCAAAAAGTCTCACCATCCACTTCTTCCATATTATACAGAATTATGCGCACCTCTTTGCTGTCCCTCCACAGTGATTATTTTCCTAAGCTAAACAACACTAAATGTTATCACCTTGCTCCAGCAGCCCTTAATATTCTGTATTAATGGGCTTTATTCATTAATGCTGATGGATTCAGGGCAATCATTAGAACTAAAAGCAGTTTGGTGTGAGCAGTTTGTAGCTGGCCAGCAAGCATAAATAGAGTGGCTTTTATATTAGCCATCCTCAGTGTGCAGCCATCCAGATGTTTGGACTACAGTGTGAATTGGCATCACCCATCATGGTTGGGAAATATAATCTAAAACCTCTGGAGGATGGTAGATTGGAAAAAGATGTGCTGTAGTTGGCCTGACTTAGAAGTGGGTACTGAACCAAATTACCCTTTCTAGTTCTGTGTCATAAAACTTAAGTACATGTATTTTTATGTCCCTTTGGATTAATAAAGCAATTGGGAATCCCAGTGTTTTACTAAACTCTCAAGAAGTATTCTGAGCTGCTGTGTTGCAAAAATTTCCAGGACAGTAGTCTATTGCAGCAAAAACAACAAAGAATTCAGTGCCATCTTGAAGATGAATATGTTTTATTCAGCATTCTCTTTCCCTGTATCAAATACGCCTGATGAAGTGGACTGCTGCCCACAAAATCATGTCTCATATTGAAGTTGTTAGTGTATACAGTCTCAAAAAGGATTTTGATTATACGAATAAATATATATTCCCTATTAATGTACCTTTTTTCTGAACTGAAGGTTCTGCCCGTGTTGAAGTTAATAACTTACTCCAGGCCTTGCAAGCTAATAGGGTGGAGTCCTTCCACAGTCAACCAAGAAAAACCCAACTAAGAAAAACAAGAGTGGGTGTCCTCATCTCTGGAACAGGTGAGACACTGCATTGTCTGTTGCAAGAAAGAAAATCAAACTTTGGACACCTTTAGGGATATGTACCTGTGGTCTTTTTATAGACAGCCCTCAAGAAAAGCTGTCAAACTAGAGGGGCAAAAAGATATTTCCAGTCCCTTCATTTATTCTGTATTTGTGAGATCCTATATATATAGGATCTCACAAATACAGGATAAATGAATAATATATAAGATAATTGTGGTGACATTTACGGACAAGTGTGGACCAAGCCCTTGTGTGTTCCATACGTAATCAACTTGTAGCAACCTATTGTCCCTTTCCTGGAAATACAGGATGCAGTATTTTCAGACAAACAGAAGTGATGTTCTCATTTCCAAGTTCAATTTTTGGATTCAGCAGTTTGTAATGGAAAGAGTTCTCATGAAACTAGAAACATGAAAGCTGAAATCCTATGCCTGTTTAGGAGGCATATTCATAGAACGAGGTTGCATCTAATGCTTTTCGTATTTTGGAAGGTGCAATTATAAAATTTAAAGAAAACATTTTTATGGAGGGATAATTCATCTGAAAGTTGGTTGCAGAGTAGGTTGAATTCATTAGTAAGCTTTTTGTAAACTCATGTTGTTGGTACTTATGGATTTTATTATTCTGAATTCTTCAGGTACAAATCTGGAAGCTCTTATAAACAGCACAACGAAACCAACTAGCTGTGCACAAATAGTTCTCGTTGTTTCTAATAAAGCTGGCGTGGAAGGGCTAAAAAAGGCTGAAAGAGCCGGCATTCCTACAAAAGTAAGTGTAATATTGATTGCTGTATAAAATAAACAAATAAGCAAGCCTTGTGGTCCAGTGGTTAAATGGCTGTAATGCAGCTAACACTGTGCTCACAACCTGGGGTTCAATCCCAGGGAGCAGGCTCATGGTTGACTCAGCCTTCTATCCTTCCGAGGTTGGTAAAATGAGTACACAGCTTGCTGGGGTGGGGGGTAACGCGTAGACTGCATGATTAAATTGTAAACTGCCCAGAGTGTGCTTTAAGCACTATGGGCGGTATATAAGCAGAACATTTTGCTTTTTGCTTTGCAAACAAAGATTACTCAATTAGAAGGTTATTCATTATTCTCACCATTTAACAAAAAAAAACCACAAAAAAAAACAAAGAAACACACCCTCATACACTTCTAAACTTGCCTTCAGCTCTATTGGTTGGAATTCTATCGCATGGCTTAGTGGGATACTGTACGTTAGATTAGGCCCTTTGAATCAGTGGAGATCGGGTGAGTCGACCCCTCTGTAAGTACTGTTGATTCAAATGGACTTGCTCTAAGTAACAACCAGGGTTGGCTGATTAGAATCAGTGGAAATTAGAGAGGAAATGACTTGCCGAGCCCCCACTGATTCAATGGGCTCACTATGCCAAGCAACAAGACTTCAGCCATTTTTAAAACATTAGATACAGTAATCCTCTTATGGTGTGCTCAGCGAGCATCAGGCGGCAGAGCCTGGGGTTGAGAGTTTGAGTCCCTACTCTGTCTCCTTGTCAGGGAATGGACGTGAGGATCCACACTGGTCCTTCCAGCTCTGCAGTCCCACGATGATAAGGATGGCTTTGAATACTTCCTTTTGGCTTGGTATGCTCTCTGAATTCGCAGGTGGCTATTTGAAATCACCTTGCGAATCAAAATCAGAAGCTGAGTTAGAGTGAGCTTGCAGGCCCAAGTTTGTACTCATCGTGCTGTAGGGCAGGCACGTCCAAAATTTGGCCCTCCTGATGTTTTGGACCACAACTCCCAGAATTCTAAGCTTCAATTGCCAATGGCAAAGGACTGTGGAAGTTGCGGTCCAAAACATCTGGAGGGCCGAAGTTTGGTCATGCCTGCTGTAGGGCCTAAAATAGTACCATCTTCAGAACTGTATTATAGGCCATCGCAACAGAATTTCTAATCAGACAGAAAGCACAGTTGGATCAGCAGTTTTAAGCCAAATGAGTTTATTGGAAAGGGAGGATGTGGGCTGTAGTCCTACACCAGAGAGTAAAAAAGTTGGGAAAGTTGGGAGCTAAAGGAATTCCACAGCCTTACTAGTCCCCTGCCATTTGTTGTCATAGGTGATTGACCACAAACAGTACAGCAGTCGTACAGAGTTTGACAGTGCCGTCGACAAAGTCCTTGAAGAGTATTCAGTCGAGCTGATTTGTCTTGCGGGATTTATGCGGATCTTATCTGGTCCTTTTGTCAGAAAATGGAATGGTAAGCATCAGAAGAATATATTCAATAAGAAATATCCATGTAATTAATCATGGTTTCTTACATCAAGCAGAGTCAATTTAAGTGAAGCTAATTTTGTTTAATTTCCTTATCTCAACATGATATAATTTCCCACTACTTTGAAAGAATATCCCTATGTTTCCTCTAGCTTTTTTTTTAAATGTCAGGAGCACTTATATGAAAGAATGGTGTGATTGTTTCCCATATTGTCAGCATACCAGCACCCTAAGAGTTTTTCCTGCTATTGCTGATTCTGCAATGAAGTGATAAACTTGTTGCAAGATTTCTTCCTAATTTGTAATATATGTAGCATTAATGGTTTTCATTGCACTTTGTCTTGAGGAAGAAAAATGATTATTGCCTAACACTATCAGGAGCCTTTTTTGGCAACTTTGTAAATACATTCTCAAGTTATAATGTACCATCTTACTTTGATTGATTGTATGAAAAACATTGGAACAAGCATACAGTGAGAAACTTCAGAGACACCGTTGAAATGCAAAAGCTATTGAAATGTCATCAGAAAAGATTGCTAAGATATGTAGGTTGCATGTATATTGTTCAACAGTGTGAATGGTGAATTTTAGATGAATAAACATACAGCAGAGATGGGGAAAACGTCCCTACCCACCCATGAAGTGCTACGTTCCCTTGAGGATAATATGCAAGAAGTCTTATGCTAGCAGCATGGAAGCCACAAACCAGGACCCAAATGAAGATGTAGACACCCCTTTTCTACATTTCGGTCTCCATGTCCTTTCATTGGCGGTTACTTCACGTCCTACCTCATTCCGTGATTACGTTCATTCTGTGGCAGCGTTGTTCACGGTCATGTGGTTTTGTCCCTGTTCAGTCCCCGTTTTTGTTTACCCATGGGTGTGTTTACTTGTATCGTGACAACTGTTTCTTCACGTCCTTGTTTCATGACAACTACTGGATTTCCCTGGCTTTGTTTAGCTTTTTAAAAAAATTGTCGGGCGTCCATTTTTCGATATTTCGAATCCCCGCTGCGGGCACGTGGGCTGACTCGGGAGGCCTGGCAGGAGGAGCCAGGTGAGCACAGGTGGCTGCAACGTCACCACTTGCCGTGGGCGAGCAGCAGCGGTGTGGGTGGTGAGCCGAGACACCCTTACCCTGATCTCAGCACTCTGCGGGCTGGCAGGCGAGCAGGCAATGAGAGCTCAGCCCTGCCTCCGGGACCCAAGGAGGATGGATCTACACCTGACAGTGGCTCTCTGCCTGTCCCTTCAAGAGCAGCCTTCCCCTGCAGGGACAGGCAGGCAGCCAAGCCTGGCCTGGCGCAGGAGTTCCAATCGGCTTTCTCGGTTGTCAGAGTATTCCTAGAGTGAAAGGGGAAACAACCATTGCCATTACTTCATGTCCCTTGTCTCGGAAGAGGAACTGGGAACAAAGCATGACAAGAGAATTCCCCAGCCATGGGGCAGGTACGGCTTGTCACGCTCTGTTCCCGGTTGTCATGCATTGGACATGAAGTAAGTTTTTTTCATACCAGTCCCAAGCGGGACAGCAAAGAGGAACAAAAGGGATGTGAAGTAACCGCCTTTCTGCCATTCCATTTCTCCAAGTTTTTCCTCTCTTCCTGCTTTCTTCCCTCTACCATCACTAGACTGGTTATAGAAATTAGGCCAAGGACTGAACAAAACTAAGCCAAGAAGACTCTTGGGGACCCATGCTGCCCACCACCTGAAGTGAAAATTCTGTGACAATTTGAGGAGAAATTATGGCAGTACACGATTGTCAGTTTCTGGATTTTTTTAGCTTTTTAAAGGTCCCATTAAATTCTTACATTACCAGAGATAACTAAAAATAATGTATTTTCTTTTTTTCTGTAGGAAAAATACTGAACATTCATCCTTCACTGCTGCCTTCATTTAAAGGAGCAAATGCCCATAAGCTGGTGCTAGAGGCTGGTGTTCGGATTACTGGCTGCACAGTGCACTTTGTTGCTGTATGTTATCTCATACCTTGCTTTGTTAATGACAAATGTAAACTTAAGTGATTACCAGCTTGCTTATCAGCCAACAATAGAAGTAGCAAGAAAGTAGTACAGAGTTTACCATATGCTGGCCGGTGGTCAAAATACATTGTACAGCAGCTGGATAGTGGCAGTGCCACAGGTCAACTTCAGTATAAGCTGATGTCAATTGCATCCAAGAGGTTACTTCAGAAATGGGGAAGATGTGGATGTCTAGATATTGTTGTACACATAACTCTTTCCCACTTCAGCCGGTATAGTTAGCTATGAGGGATGAAAGGAATTTCACCCAGGCCAAATTTAATTTCAGAAACATGTGCCAATGGAGGCAGAATAATTTGGGCTACTTTATTTACCTCACAATATGAAAATAATTCATTGCTCTCCAATTCATGAGGTCTTGGATTTTCATAGGGATGAGGTCCTTGAAGTTTCCTCAGGGAATATGTTTTGCAACCAGTTAGATTGCTCAGAATTCAGGGCACAGATTTCCGTGCCGCACTTTTTATTTAGAATTATGTTACCCAATCCCAGCATATCAAACACAGTTGCCCCTAAACATCTGTGTTGGTGAATTCATGAGCTTTATTGTGTCTCTCCCTCGTGACAACATTTTAAACCTTTCCTTCCAGGAGGAAGTTGATGCGGGAGCCATCATTTTCCAAGAGGCTGTTCCAGTGAAGATTGATGACACAGAGAAGACCTTGTCGGAAAGAGTGAAGGAGGCAGAGCACAGGGCCTTCCCTGCAGCGATGGAGCTACTGGCAAGTGGTGCTGTGAAATTAGGAGAAGATGGGAAGTTGCAATGGAATTCAGAGCAACACAACTGAAGTCTTGAGGGCAAATACACATCACCAATAAGAAGGATGGACATTTTTGCATCATAGCATAAAGCAAGATAATTTTGGAATCTCCGTCATGCCAGAATGAGAGAGAGAAAAAGTGGAAAGAAATCCACTTGCTTTCTCTGTTGTTCAGACACTTTGGCTGCAGTTTGCTGCTTAAAATCGGTTGGCACAGAGGCATATGGCTGGCTATTTAGGTGATCAGTGCAAGTTCACCCACAGCACCACAGGGTTTGTTAAGATTCATTAACATGTCTCAGCCCTAGGTAGGAGCCATGTGACCCAAAGAACTTGTCATAGTACTTTAACGTTTCATTCCATATGATCTTGCTTCCACAGTTCAACCAGGTGCCTGACTCTATGTTTAAATCAGCCCTCATTATCAATATCTTCATAGATGGGCTCCATAAAATGACCATTTTAATATCACCCTCATTTTGATTTTTTTTTCTTAATTGTCCAGATAATTTTGAATCAAGACAACTGACTTTCTTTTCCATAACATTCATGCCATCTTCTAGTGCCCCAGGAAACATTTCTGAGGAACATAATCAATGTCACTGAACAATACTTTGTGCCATAGCTATCTAGTTATCTGCTTGAGATCTTACCACCCCACTTTCTAAATATGTAATACTGTGAAACAAACTTGAATAATCTGTTAAAGCGGAGCTCATTCTTTTATATTTCCTGGGGATGTTTTTATCATGGGTAATAAACACAATGAGGACAGACGAAGAATCACCTAACGATCTATATAAAAGCAGAAAAAGAAGGTGCTTATATGTTAAATGTGCCTTTCAAGTAGCATGTCCTCATTGTTGTTGCTAGAGGAAAGAAATATGTATTTCCACCAAGTATTTTGTTACATTAAAAAGTTCAAATACTAAACATCCATGCTAATTGGACTGCAGTGACAATGCTGTTACATTCCTTTATTCTGTTTGATAATCCAGAAATTTGTGACAGCAAATCTCATTCTAATAAAGACATTAATATAAGGAATGGACTTATAAAATGAATTCCTAGGAAATAAATAAGGTTTCTGTCCTCGTAATTAAAGATGGCTTTCAGCATTTATCTGTCTGTGAGAGAGATTAGGTGCTCAGATATATGTCCTGATAGCTGTTTTTATGTGCCATCAAGTCAGAACGGAGCAACTCTACTAGGGCTGTCAAGGTAAGTGGGATATTTTAAGAGTGGCTTTACCAGTTCCATTCCCTGAGGGAGCTTCCACAGGTGAGCAGGGATTCCAACCCTGGTTTCTAGAGCCCGAGTCCTTTACTAGATCACCAGGCAATGTACAGGAAATTGTGAGCAAGCCCAGTCCTCCTGATCCATGTCTAGTATTTTTTTTTATTTATTTTATTATTTTATTTTATTTTATTTTATTTTATTTTATTTGGGGTCCAAAATATGGACTTTGGAGACCAGTAGAAGGACTAATCCTTTCTGCAGCTGGTTTGAACAATGCCTGTATGCACAGAAAAGTTACTTTAACGAAGATTGCACCCATATAAGTGACACTTTCTAGTGCCATCACAAGCACTCCTACAGCAACCTCTGATCACACCCTTGATCTGAGGCTACATGGGTACAAAGAGCAGAGTCACTGTGCTTGCAAAGTCAGCTGACAAGGGCAATTTTGATCAGTAAGCTCCTAACATGACTACATCCAGGAAGTGTATTCTTCATTTGTTCAGTTTATTCATATGGATTGTAGTGCCCTCTGTGGAATAGAAAAGTTTCCTGAAATGAAAAAGAAGGGCTAAATATAGAAAGTAGAGATATATAAATTCAGAAAGAAATTAGAACATAACAGTAAGCAGGACTGATGGAATAGTTGAAAAAGTCAGGACACACTGCATTTGCAGCTTTGGCTATCATGACAAGCTATGTTTTAAATAAACTAGATTTCATTAGCAAAAAAATAATAGTAATAAAAAGGCCTTCAGATCATGATTTGTAACTGATTGACAAACTATGTTAGCAGAGCTGAATTCAGGTATCATAACAAGCTACATTTTAATAAGCCATACTGTGGTTTGTGTGGCACATAAACACTCATTGTGAAAAGGTATGGTTTCTTGTCTCTGGGGGAAAGTTCTGGCTGCAGACTGGAGAAGAAAATAGTTCATATGAATTAAATTTGCAAGCTACAAAGAAGTACAGAGGCACTGCCAACTATAAGGAAAGTGGTGTCCTTTATTTGATGCAAGCAAACAAAAAAACATCCAGTTCAGTACTAATATGCAGCTGCATTATAAGAATTCAGGAGCCCAACAGAAGAGATGGGAACAGATTTCATCTGCATAATCCTGTGATCTTTGTAAGTTACGCCTGGAGGAAAGCCAAATTATCAATGGCATTCAGGATATCCCACAGCTTTGCTTATATGGCCAATTATCCTGAAATACAGTAGGACCCCAGTATCCGCTGGGGATTGGTTCCAAGCCTTCCCATGGATAATGAAAACCGTGGATAAGAGATAATACCAAAATGTCCTCAAAACTGCTATTTTGTGATAGTAACTTGCTTTACAGCCGCTGTTTGTAACAGTAGTTTGCTTTATGGCTGCTGTTTGTGACAGTAGCTTGCTTTAGGTTGCTGTTTTGCGACAGTAGCTTGTTTTACAGCTGCTCTTTGACAGTAGCTTGCTTTGTGGCTGCTGAATTATTTATTTATTTTTTCCTCTGCCAACTTTGGATAACTGAATCAGTGGATAGTGAATCAGTGGATACGGGGATCCTACTGTATAAGATGCCTGAGGCAAGAAAATCAGTTCATATTACTCTGCACACTTGATTTTGCTCACAGCTGACTCTGCTTTAGGTCTTCTGTCAGGCAACATACACCTGTTAATAAAAGTGGATCCTGGACATTAGAAATCCATTATGAAAGCATCTCTCATTTCTTACAGTACTCAGTTGCCTGGTGTTCCCTGGACTCCCATCTGTCAAACCAGGGCCAAAAACCTACTTGTTTGTATTCTATGAACCGCAGTCCATACACATAGAGTAGCCTTTTATTTTTTGACCAATTCTGTTGGCATGCCCTCTCCATATGTGCTAGTCCCTTTGTTCGCAATATCCAGTTCATGCCAGCCAAAGAGTGCTTGAGCAATCACTGCATCTGATTTTCAACTAAAGTTTCTACATCCCTGATCAAAACCAAATAAGCCACCTACCAGCAGGTTGAAAAAACACATGCTATCCCTGGCACAGACTGGTGAAAATGTGCATGCATAAAGGAGGAGGAAGATAGCATTGTTACTATTTGTTCATATAGATGTGCCCAGAAGTTTTGACGTCAGAATACATCAGTTCGTACATCAGAGTATAAGGTCTCAGCCTAGGCTGGCCTGAATCCAATCGTTGGCTATACTGGTCATATGAACCATATTTTCCTTGCCCTGAAGATCCAACATTGTAGACCTCACCCTAGAGTTTTAAGCATAACACTGGAAACTAAAGGCTCTGACTGCATACAAAAATGTTTAACTTTGAATACTTGAGCCAAGAGAAATTGACAGAGCAGAGCCCAGAATTTAATTTTTACAGTGTTAGCTCTTAGTTTTGCCACATGTACAGTTAATGGCTGCTACAGAAAGGATAGCCCTGTCTTTCTTTTTGATAGGTCTGCATCTGACTTTCCCGCTTCCAGTGGGTTTGACCATTCTCTCCCAGCTGCACCCTCCCACTCGCCACCAGGTGCAGTGCAATGGGAAAGACTCTGTTCTCTGCTTCTTTGACTTTTTCTTGCACCGTCTTCTCGGTGTCTTCCTCCTTCAAAGAGACAGGCTCTTGTAAAATTACAGCTTCAAGGCTATGATTCTCCTGGGGATGGAGGAGAGAAAGAAGGAGAAGTTCTGTGAGAAAAGAGAGGTTCCTTATTTGAAGATTATCAGAGAAGCAGAAGCATCTGGCCAGAAAAAGACTGGTAGAGCCGGATAAGAAGGTATGGGTGGAGAAATATGTTGAGAGAAAGGAGTTAAATAGCCTGCCAGTTAATAGTGAGTTTGATTGTGTACTGCCTCTTTAAAGGGCAAGCTGAGAACAATTACTTCAAAATGAGGTGAGCGCTCTAACATAGGAGGCCTTCAAGAAAAATTTGGACAAACAACTGGCAAATATCCTTTGATTTGTATTCCTGTGTTGATGGCCTCACAGACATCTTCTAATTTCACTATTCTATGAACACTTCAGTGCTAGCAGGCCTTTGGGAGGGGTTGGCATACCGGGGAATGTTTTCAGTTTGAGGAAAGAGCAAGGAGTAGTTGAAACTCGCTCTACCTCCTCAGGGACAATCCTGGTCCTAGCCAAAGGGGAATTTTTTTTTAATTTCAAGTCTTTTTCTCAATTCCAGGAGGTTTTAATAAATGTTTGCTACTGAAGACATCTATGTAAAAACCAGCAGAGGATTGGGGGAAACTATAGTATGTGGACATAAAACATTGGCTATGGCAAGGACAATTGGTCTCTAACATCTCAGTGAGACACTTGCTTTGCAAAAATAATGCTGAAGGAATAGCACTGGTTCCAGTTTCTATGAAAGTTAGCTGTCAAAGCTTGACACTTGCAAGTTGCAACTTTTCCAGTAAGACATGCAGCAACTCTACACAACATCTAAATAATGTATGTTGTCTGCAAATACAGTAATATAATTCTTTGCAGGGTTGCAGAATGCAGAAAAAATATGTATTCTATACAGACAATAAATACTTACAAGCACAAAATGAACTGTACAACCAGCAGTTTTGTCTGCAGATGAGAACACAAACTTGTGGGCAGTTCCTCCTTTAGTTAAAGGTGAAAGTGATGGGTAAGTGCCCATAATTTTGCCTACAATAAAAGAAAATCACTGTTCAGTATTGTCAAAGGGGTAGACATACAAGAAGCAAATTATGCCCCTACATGAGATTATTAGCTGGACATCACTGCTTTTGATGATATGAATTCAGACTAGAAATTCACTGAAGTCTGTACTGGCCCTTTGGGATGACAGGTGATCACACATGGCAGCCACCGGACCAACCCAGCTGCAGCCTGTGTGAAGGGCTCGATCCAGGAGGCCTTCCTTGTCTTCCTCCTCCTCCATCCTACCCCCCCCCCGACGGCAACTGATCCGCATCTACCCACCAGGCATACTCCTTCCAGGGCTTTGGAACGGCCGTTCTTGTTGCCTGCACAGCAAGAACAATTGGCACATGGCTCAACAGTGGTTGACCGAGGCCAAGCAGGGCCCCAGGAGAGAGAAGCCCTTTGTGTTTGCAGGAATTAGCAATTGTTGTGTCTGCCCGAGGGACACATGAGAGACACAAAACTGCCCTCCTCCCACCTGCTCTCTCTCGCTCGCTCTCTCACCACCCCCAGAACCCTGGCTTCTGCAGCCATTTACCTACTGCATGGATTCCTCCCCCCCTCCAGGTGCCCCCAGATTGCTGCGCCAAGGACGGATGTACCTTTCTGCCCCCCTAGACACGCCCCTGAATTCAAGGTGGTGACCTTGTCCTACAAAGCACTGTATGACCTGGGTCCTAGCTACCTCAAATATCAAATCTCACAGTATTAAAGAAATAAATAGTTTATAATATAGTCTTATACGTGGAAAAATTCAGTACTCATCCCACATTTAAATTTGTATCATGATGATGTTCATCCCAGTTGCTTACCATTCCATTTTCTGAGGAAGTTACTACTCAAAACTCTCATAAATCCTGCCAGACAAATCAGCTCAACACAGAATTCTTCAAGGACTCTGTCAATTGTGCCATCATATTCTGATCGGCTTCCATACAGTTTATGGTCTATTACCTATAAAAGTTAAGAGGAAAGCCAGAATAAGAAAAATAAACCAAATATCCCACAATCAAAACAGAAGAACACGGGTGTCCATTTAGTCAACTCTGAAATGAATGTCATTTTGAGGGCAAGCTACTGAAATATTTTAAGATACAGATGTACAATTAGATGACATTCAGGATGTCTTTGTAATGCATCTCTGTTCAAACCATGTAAGACACCATAGCATCCTTTCCCAGTTTTTGTAATACAGTAGTTCCCAATTTATTGCAGGGGTTATGTACCCAAAACATCAACAATAAATGAAAATCCATGATACACAGCTGCCGTCGCATCCTCACTACCAACGCCACCATCACCCCCCTCTCCAAAGCTGCTTTGGAGGGTGACAGCAATAGTGGCGGCAGCAGCAAGTGGTAACAGTGGCGGGAAGGTGGCAGGGGAAACAGTGGTAACAGCAATGGCGGCAGGGGTGGTGATGGCAGCAGGGTTGGTGGTGGACACCACAATATAGCAAGACCGCAATATTTGGACTGCGACATAGAGGAGGATTGTTGTATACTGACCTTTTCTGCACACGTCTACTCCTATGGATAAGCATTTCCCTTGGAGTGTATTATTATTATTATTATTATTATTATTATTATTATTATTATTATTA
>JAHTLZ010000021.1:4586632-4648929 GCA_023846285.1 Phrynocephalus versicolor
GGTTTACAAGTTTTAATTACAGTATGCAGGCTAGACATTGAGAGCTCAGAGAAGAGTTTGACCAAGAGATGCTGGACATTTCACTGCCTTTTTAATTTTCTTTTTAAAAATGTGTTTTAAGACCATTTTTAAAAAATTCAGAAGTCTCTTTAATATTTCTGTATTCCAGCATGTGGTTAATTGCAGGTGTTTGTGGTTTTAGTTGGATCTGATTTGTGAGTTACCTCGGATCCTTACATTCACCATGATTTACAAATGGCATGATTTTTTTTTTTACAGTTTTCATATCCTGGAAAGGATCCTAGGGATTATTAAGCCCAGCCCAGTCAAGGAGAGGCAGTGAACTCAACAGAACTCCCAACCACTGAGCTCCACAGCCAGATGCCTAAACTGGATTAAAGGCTTCCCTTATCTCATGGCCCCCAAAAGCTTCCCTCTTCCCATCAAAGGGATGCCATGAGAGCCTCAGCACTTTTTTGGGACAGGGAATAAACAGTTTAACCCCCGCCCCCCAAGATTCAGTATGGCTGATGATGACATACATTACAGAAAAGAAATTCAGCTATTATCTCAGAATGACTATGAACTATAGAATAGGATAGGATTCCTGGATGATGAAAGTTCTGCTAAGCTTTCATTCTAATTGAAAATATAAATAGCAGAAAGACTATCTGAATAGGCTCCAGGGTTATTCAGATGTAACGAAGAACTGCTAAATAGCTCAGTGGTTTAGGTATCTGGTTGTGGAGGTCAGTGGCAGGGAGTTCAATTCCCCACAGCCTCTCCTTGACAGGACTGGGCTTAATAATCGCGAGGGCTCCTTCCAGCTCTGCTGTTGGATGATGGTGATGATGATGATGATGATGATGATGATGATGATGAATACTTCAGAATTCCACAGCAGTATGTAAAAGTACATATCATACCTGCAGCAGGGCACATTTATTAATTTACATTGTAAAAATGGACATACGACTGCAGTGAAATGGCAAACTCACCTGTTCCTGAGGTAAGGACAGCCACTTTCACTTTGTTTTCTGCACATGTTGTGTAGAGCTGACTGTCTACAGCAGAAATATTGCTGAGGAATGGGGATTTGTTTTGCAGCAACACCTCCAGAAGATTCTTTATTTCTAGGTGTGGATACCCTTAAGGAAGGAACGGTCACATGAAAAAATAAACATATAAATAAGACTGCAGTAATGGTAGATATGGTGGTGTGGATCTTGAAAAACATTGCCCGGCATCCAAGGCAAGGAAGTGAGAGCAATGTGGTCATGTCAGGAAAAGGTAGTGACCACTTGGGAAGGCCTGATCGGGCTCGGTAGGCCAGAGGTTCCCCCTCTCCAAATGCCAACTGCAGTTCTTCTGAGCCACCCTAACTTCCCCTTCAGGCACCCTTCATTGTTCAATAATAGGATAACTGTCAACACTACAGCAGGCCACACTGTTTGCTCAGAAGTAAGCAAACATAAGAACATAAGAAGAGCCATGCTGGATCAGGCCAGCAGCCCATCTAGTCCAGCTTCCTGTATCTCACAGAGGCCCCACCAAATGCGTTTGGGAGCGCATGAGACTAGATATCTGTCTCCTGATAGCACTCCCCTGCATCTGGCCCTTGAAGCACCCCGGTTTTAAGCCTGGAGATTACACATCTCCCTCATGGTTTGTAACCTGTGACTTTTCCTCCAGAAATCTGTCCAATCCCCTTTTGAAGGCATCCAGACCAGATGCCATCACCGCATCCTGTGGCAGGGAGTTCCACAGACTAACAACGCGCTGGGTGAAAAAATATTTTCTTTTGTCTGTGCCTCAGATGATGATTTCCTTTACTATGCAGGGCTCTACTTGTTTGGGGAACAAGAGGTTCCCCTTCTTTGGTTTAAAATAAAACAATCAGACTTAGAAGCGTGTTAAATTATAGTTATATCATTTATTGGAAACTGCGTTGTTCCATCCCTCCCAACAATTGGTTTGCTTGGTGCCACGCTGCAAAAAAAAATGCTAGAAGCAAGTAATCTGCAATATTTCTGCTCAGGTCTGTCTATGTCTAGTACCTGCTTTGGATATTGCACATGAAATCAAAGTAACTAGTTAGGTGATGACTATATAGGTCTTGTTGATTTCGGTGGCTCCAAGCATGATAATGTCTGGATCCAAGCTATTGTGAATTGTGTTCGCACACCCTTGACATAATAATTTTTTGGGGTTAAATACAAATATAATCAGAAAAGAACAGATCTTGCTTTTGTTGATTTTTGTCAAAGAAGCCAAGTTCATCATTGCGAAGCAGGACCAAGGGAGTTCAATATGGATTACACACAGTCCAAGTCTCACTGAATTCAGTAGTGCTAACTCCTAAGTGGACAACATACATAGGACTGCACAATTATTCTAGCTGCACCCTTCTAAAAGGCTGCAAACTGTGTGCGGCTTTTTCTTGAGAATCCATGTATGTTGTAGATAATGTACAGTGAGAAGCAGGCCTCTCACAAGTGCAGTGCAAGTCGTATCGGACACCTAGCCTTTAGGATCTAATATACATGTGAGTAATGGTGATATTTCATCTAGTGCTGGAACTGAACTAAAAATCCTAAATACAAGTATATGTCGCTTTTCCTCTCCCTTTCTATCAGGAAACGGTGCGTTAAATTTAAGCTTGAATTTTGCATTGCGATGAAGCTAAGAACACTTGCTTAGAAAAACCCCAAACAGTTTTCTAAGAGCTGATGACATTCTGGGCTGATAATAATTATACCCAGGAATGCAGTCTGTAACATTTGATGGGTTTTCATTTCTCCTCCACATATTAAGTATCACAGCTGCAAAAGCTTAATACAAGTAGTTGAAAGCAATTTCAAATGTTTTTGAATATTTTTAGTGGCCTTGATAAGAAAATCAGTTCTTCTTATACAGTACAGTATTTGTTTAGGAAATTCAGTAACCTGAAAGATAGTGGATTACTTCTCCAATCAGCCACGCTTCATTATGTTTCTGGACATCCTTCAAAACCTGTCCGGCAACCTCCTTCTGAACGACCAGAACAGCACCAACCCCACAGTTGAACGTCTGAATCATCTCTCCTTCTGAAAAGTTTCCCTCTTGTTGGAGCCAAGAGAAAATTGAAGGAATCTTCCAACGACGAGCATCTAAAAACAAATGTATTTGTAAAGGATAGTACCGTTCTTGAACAGCTAGCATAGTTACACACAATATTCTGTTGTAAGTAAAGCCATAGTACAGGCTGTTTTTACAGACTCATCCGCCATAATGGACACAATCAAGAGAAAGTAATATAGTACTACTAAGAGTATTTGTACACGACCCCTAAACTCCGCCGCAAATGGCTCCCAGCTCCGGAGCTTAAAATTGTTTCCCCACCAGCTCCGGAGTTTACAGAAAATTAAATGCGGCCACGCCCACCTAAGAGTGTCCCAGCGCACCTTTCAGGTACCTGCTCTTGGAGGGTGAAAAATCCCAGATCCGCTTGTAAAGGAGTGAGTGCCCAGATCTCCTCGCTTCTGTTTGTTGTTGTTTTTGCCTCCCGCCCCTTTAAGAGAAGGAAGGATGACGACGGGGCTTGTGGAGGCTTGGACCGGTAAACGGAGGTGAGCCTGCATTCTTTTGTCCCCTTTTTTCTCCCTCCCCTCACGCAGACAGGATCAAGGAAGCGCGGAGGGGTGAGGACGCAGGAAGAGGAACGAACCCCCAAGATCTCTGGTCCGAATTTAAGTGACCAGCGGGTCTTAGGGGTCGTGTGAAAAGAACCTAAGTCACACAGCAATGAGAGACATGAGAGAACTTAAACGGTGAGGGCCACCTCCTAAGGCCAATGAGTGAAAACAGAACAGAACTCTGGAGGAATGTCTGGCTTCATCATCAAAACATCAGGATCCTAACTGTCCTGTTGGAGAGCTCTGGAGATTCTGGGAATGGAAAGGATGGGGTTTCTCCAGTATGACAGGAAACAGTTGCTACAGTGGCTGCCTACAAATAGGACTTCTATGCATGAGGAGCCGCCCTAGGGACAATGGCACCTGTATCCTTTGAGCCTAAGGAATTGGCTCCAGCCAATTGCTGAAATGTGGACAAATCTTTCCCCAGGACGACTGTCCTCCAACCCCAGTAAGCCTACGGGCTATAGAAGGCTCTTCAGCCTCATCAAAGCACATGCTTATATAATCAAATGAAGTCTCTTTTATAGGGTGGGGAGCTTTCGAGGCTCTTCCAATCACTTGCTCACTCCTGGGCACTGCTAGGATGACAACCCAAGCTTTCTGATCCCAACTATGCTTAGGGATTGACCTTAAGCCCATACCTCACAGGGAAGCATGATTATTGTGTGTGGGTGTTGTTGTTGTTGTTGTTGTTGTTGTTGTTGTTGTTGTTGTTGTTGTTGTTGTTGTTGTTGTTGTTGTTGTTGTTGTTGTTGTTGTTGTTTTGGGGGGGCTGCATCATCTGCCCTTCCTGGCTAGAATGCAACTATTTGCCCCAAAAGATTTGTGTGGCATTCTGAATTAACAGCTCTAGGGAGAAAACAGCTGGGGTCCAGCAGAAGAAAGAAGGATGCAAATTCCCTGTAGATTAGAATGTTGCTGACAGAAGAAACATACATCGTCGGTAGCCCATAATTAAAGCTGAATGTGTGTTAGTGTCGGAGATATGTGACTGAGGCAGACGTCCACGTTTGAGAAATCAGACTCAAGGGATTCCAAGTTTAAGCTCCACACAGCAGTCACAAAATGAATCAAGCTAATTTGCAAATTGTGTAAGACAAGAAAAGCTCCTGCTGTGCAGCCAGGCACCAACATAAACTTTCTGCTGTAAGAGGGACAGAATGAAAATTTCTATGACACACACATCTGCTTGTTGTGGCGTGGTAGAGGAAGACAGAGAGGCTAGGGTAAAGTTTGCTTTTCACATTTTAAAACGTTTTATATAATTAATATTAATGGGTTTTAATCATTATTATAGTTTAATTTATAGTTTAATTGTTTTTTTTAATTTTTAATTTTTATTGCTTTTACCATTACTTGCTTTAATATGGTGAGCCACCTTGGGTTCTCTCACCAGGAGGAAAAGTGGCTTATAAATGATACGAAATAAGTTAAATAAATAAATAAAATAAACAAATGGCCTAGTACAGTATCTTTTTTGTACAAGAAACAAAGAATTTACATGTAATAAATAAACATATTTTGCTATACATGCATTTTGGCTTACCCAAAACTATACCAAGTTGTTCAGGCAGGATTTGGGAAAAGCTTCCAGTGAACCCTTTTTCAGTAATAGGGATGCAGGCTTTCACATTTCCTGAACGCAGGACAGGCAGCAAAGCTTTGCTATAGATTTTGGATGGCGTTAGCAACAGCTCTCCTGAGAAAATAGGTAGGAAATTAATTATATGAAACAGAAAACAAGATCATTTATAGTTTGAGCTTTAATTTTTAGCAACTAGGGCAAGACACCTTCCTTATCACAAGGCAATTTATTTTCCTTTCCGTGGCAAGAACCATATGGGATGGTGCCAAGTATGTTTCTGAGTAAACGTTAGAAAGAGTCACAGCAGGAATACCGAGATAACAAATGCATAATGGGTTTAGAATGAGTTAATTATATATTCAGCATTACTATTTGTCGGACTTCCAAATAGTGATGGCTGGTGCCAATTGTAGTTGGTGGGTAGGGCACAGCCGGAGGCAACAGCCAAGGATGGGCAGAGCTAAGAACCAGATATTCAAATATAAAGGTAATTGTGTTGTCCATTGTAATAAATTGCAAATAGAGTAGGCCTACTGAATCCATAGGAATTTGGGGAGTGAGCTCCTCTATACGTTCCACTGATTCAATGGCCCTATTCTATTCTTGATTAACTATTATTAAAAAAAAAACAGAGTTTCCACCACAAAAAAGCTGAGAATTTAGCAGAAGGGTACTTCCAGAAGGAGACAGGTAGGAATGGATAGACTAAGGATAGCCTGACCCTGAGGCGCGACAATATCCTAATTTCCTCCTGCCCCCTAACTTCTGAACAGGAAGCCTTTCTGAGTAAAAGAATGGCAAATAGTGATATACCTATAGTTTGGGTATTACACCCACCAGGAACCAGGGAGAGATAGTGGAAGGATGATGTTAAAAGCATCTTCCTCACAAAGCTAAATCCTTGGCTGTGAAGACCAGAAGAGCCTATTCCAATTAGGAGATCCCCATCAACAATTCTCTCTGGCTGAGGAAGCCTCATTTCCCGTTCCACAGCACCAACGACAAAGCCAACAAGATTGTAATCTCCAGGTGCGTATGTGTCGGACATTTCATTGATCTTTGTCCCTAGGAAAAAAAAGAGACAACTATAGTAAATGCCCGCAAGTTCCACAGAACGTGCTCTCCACAGCCCAGGTAGAATTCAGGGTGGGCAACTTCTAAAAGTTTGATAAATCATCACACATACAGAGAGAGAGAGACAGACAGACAGACAGACTGACAGACAGACTGACTTGGAGGGCTGCACCTGCTCCCATATCTCAGTATCCCCATACCTTTTTAACTAAAAAGCCAACTCACATTCTAGTAGCCCAAATCCCAATGGTGTTCACATAAGGTGGCTAATTGGTGATTTACTAGAGCACCTCTCAGTCACATGTCCACTCACACTCCTGACTATTATATGCAGTTAAAATATACCCAGGCACCCTGTTGTTCATTCAATCTTTCATTCATTCATTCCATTTTATACCATCTGATTAGCGCAAGGCACTACTCTGGGCAGCTAGACAAATAAAGCAAATATAATAAGGAAACAATAAGAAAAACTATAACAAAGAAACAAACCAATAATAATAAGTCAAATTTATAAGTGTCATAAACAAACATATCAAGCGTATCGGCAATGGTCAGAAGGGCAACAAAAATTTGGTAAATTTATTAGAGGACACCACAGACAATTTCTTTAAAAAGCATTGTTTAAGCAGGTTTTTGAAGATGGAGGGTGGATGGGGTACATGTGCATCCCATTCTAAAGGGCTGGTGTCCCCACCCCTTTAGAAGACATACCTGCTGGCGCATGTCTTTCTAGCCTTCCTCAGCATGGCAACCTGTGGAAGCATGCCCTGCAAATATCTAGTGTGGCAAGTTACACAACCCTTGTTGAACAGCAAGAAGGCTCTTTCAACATTTGGGCATGTGGAGCCATGGTTGCTGCCAAACATGGCAAAATTACCTTCCTTGTATATGTGTGTATGTACCCGAGAGCTTCAGGCAGATGCACTTTGGATACTCCCTAACTAGGTTTCCCAACAAGATTATGTCTACTGAATCAGAGAATTTACTTAGGTGTTGAGTCTCCATTCAGCAACAGTAGCTGATGCAACGAGTCTCCTGTCAATTGAGGCCCTTTTAAGTTGGCCAACGAATGCATTCGTAGTTCTGCAATTCAGTCACAAACAATGATAGTACTGTATCTGTACATCTTATATACATAATAATGGGACATATAAACGTTACTCCTTGTATCTGTTTCATGGGAACAAAAACAGAATGCCTACTAAGGCCAGCGCAAGCACAACATAAAACCCAGAGGCCTTACCAAGGACTGCACAACCTGCATGATCACAAGCTTTGCTTATTCCATCTGTGATTGTATGGACTATCCCGTCATCCAGTTTTCCACAAGAAAAATGGTAAATGAAGAAAAGAGGCTCAGCTCCATGGAGTAAGATATCATTGACACACAGAGCAATCAAGTCTTGACCAATCATATCATGCTTGTTGCACAGTTGGGCAATCTGTAGGAAAGGAGGCAATCCATCTTAGGATGTAATGCAAATGCAGTGCTCCTCTGTGACATATTACTTCAGACTGTATCAGACTTTGGCTAGTTTCCAACCAATTATTGCTCTGCTGCTAGATAGGTTTCATTATTGCTTATGGAAGAAGGAGATTCCTCTCTCCCTCTGCAGCCAGAGTTCTCCAGAATACCCAAGAGCTGCTGATCCTCAGTGGTTCAGCCAAGGATGCTCATCAGTAATTCTATCACTCCTCAGGGAAAGTCTGCATAAGACAGGTATTTGTACAGAACTTCTGCCTCTAGTGATGGACTATCAGAACTGGTCCACACCTCACCTCCCACCAAGGATCAATAGTGGCCAAAAGGGAGATCACAATCACATAATTATATTGACAACAGAACTCTCCATGATAACAGGGCAATTTATAGCAGCCTAGCTCCTAAGGCAGAGCAAACCGATAGACTGAGTATGTCTCTTGCCATGTGTGCCAAACTAGACATCATTTGACACAGGCCCATACTTGTAAGAGCCACAACATAAAAGTTTTGGACTTCATTTAATTCCCCCAGCCTTGTGGCCAGCTGAACCCCAAAAGAGTAACATCAAGTGCTTATCATGGTGGACATGAAACACAACCTGATCCTGACAAGCCCATAAACCAAAAAACTCTGGAATCTTCAATACCACCCCTAATTTTCTTTCAGTATCTTAGGCAGGGAGATGCTTTGGCAACAGGTGGCTGACCCACAAAAAAGAATACTGTCTTGGGTCCTCAGAGTCAGAGATTCCAATACAAACTAGAATGTAGTCACTTCCACGTCACTTGAAACCACCTCTCCTGTTTCTTAAAGGTTTTAAAAAGAAAACGAAGAACATCTCCACTCTTGTCAAACCAACACTGAATAGACATGGTTTGCAATCCCTTGATTTTATAGTCTAAGACATGGAACAAATGTGGCAGGGAGAACCAAGAGAAAAAGAAACACTGTGGAGGAGGTGTTTGAGATAAGAGCTTAAAAAGTGACTTATCTTGCTACAGCTATAATAGTCACCAAACTGGATAATTATAATTTTCTCAAGGGTATCTAACATAGCTGCTTTAGTTGCTTTTTAAAAAACTGAACACTTTAAGTCACAGTCCTTTGGTAGAAACACACACTTTTCCCATCCACCTTTGTCACCTTAATTCCCACAACAAAGCATGAGATATGGTCTGAATCCTGTGATATTCCTCCTCCATCATTTAGTGACACATTGAGTCACATCTCCAATTATTATAAAAAGAACTAAATGTTATACAGCAAGAAGAGTAAAGTTACCCCTCTCTAGGTTAAGATTGTAATGCAGCTGAATTGTTGTTGTTGTTGTTGTTGTTGTTGGGAAAAGGGATTAATACCGAGTACCTAGCAATTTTTATGTTACTTCCAAGATTTGACTGATTGCTGCACGAGATGAACAAATTATATTCAGCTGGTACATCTCAGGTTGTGTAGACCTACTCCGAAATCCTCTTAGGAGCCTTGTGGAACAGTGGTTAAAGGCCTGTACTGCAGGTAAAATTGTGCTCACGACCTGGGGTTCAATCCCAGGTAGCAGGCTCATGGTTGACTCAGCCTTCCATCCTTCCGAGGTTGGTAAAATGAGTACCCAGCAATGTGTAGCCTGCAAACTGTAATTAAAAAACTGCAAACTGCCCAGAGACTACTTGAAGTGGTATGGGGAGGTATATAAGCAGAACACTTTGCTTTGCTTTTTAGTTTTGCAGATCTGAAAATATCAAGTGGCTCGAAATGTATATGGAGGTCATCTTGTGTTTATTTCAAGGTCATCCCATCCTAACTTATGAAAGACATGTTTGTTGTCTTTCATCATAAGATTGCATCCATGTACAATAAGCCTCTGCTTACCTTTACTTTTGCCCCAATGCCTTTAGTTTGGGACACTAGAATTGGATCAAGATAACCAGATGTTCTCAAATCAAAAAAGGCAGGAATGTCCTCTTGATGGCCACGGCTACCTGCAAAGGACAAAAAAAGTTAAAAATACACTGGGTGACAGCAGTTAGTGCTAAAGCTTGAAAACCTTTACCAGTCATTTCTTTCTCTTTGCAATCCACATATTGGTTGGAGCGGCAGGGAAGAGAACCTATGCAACCAAAAATCTTTCCCAAACTCTGTTTCGTAATTGATGGTCCTGGGTAAAATGTCCCAACTTGTAATGTAAAATTTGAAATGTGGGAGTTGCCTCTTATACAGCAGGTCCTTTGGGGGGGGGGCTATAGTTCAGGGGTTCTCAACCTTGGGTCTTCAGATATTCTTTGGGTGTAAAGTCACAGACGCTGTGCTGGCAAGGATTTCTGAAAGGTATAGTCTGAGAAAGTTGGGAACCACTGCTATTATTGTTGGTTAAAATGATCACTGTATCCACATACAGTACTAGGTAGGTAGTGCAGTATGTACAACAGTTGCTCCCACTAATAGAACGTGAAAGCTGAATTACTGGCTTTGCATTTAGATAGACTTGCAACACATTACCTTCCTTAGAGAGCTGGTTGTTTATTCTATTCAGCTATTAACAATATAAGCAGCTAAAATAAGAGACGTTTCAACATTTCTACAAGAAGGAGCTTTGACTGCCCTAGTGTCTTGCTATGTTAGCTTATGGCAAGTTGGTATTAGCTTACCTACCCAATTATGAAATATAGAAATACCAGTTGTTTCTCGACTACTTCCATCATTAAGGAGCCTTGTGGGGCAGTGGTTAATTGCCTGTCCTGCAGCCAAAACTGTGCTCATGACCCGGGGTTCCATCCCAGGTAGCAGGCTCAAGGTTCACTCAGCCTTCCATCCTTCTGAGGTTGGTAAAATGATTACCCAGCTTGCTGGGGGTGGTGCTGCAATGTGTAGCCTGCATAATTAAATTGTAAACCACCCAGCGAGTGCTATGAAGCACTATGAGGCGGTACATAAGCAGAACATTTTGCTTTGCTTTTACTTTAAAGATGATAAAAACTGTGCCCATGAGGAGTGAATCATAAATGCAGCTGCATTACATTTATTTGATTTATCATATTATTTTTAATCAGTTGTTTATTTAATCAGATAAATTTGCACCTGGCTAAAAATAATATCTCTCAATGAAAGAAGAACATTTTTTATCCTTTTTTTTTTAACATGATGAAGCGATACTCCTATGTGTGAGGGGGGGGGAACAGTCTTTCTTTACAGAATTTAATCAGAATGTTAAAAATAATAAAATATTCCCTAAGGGGTTTATCATAATTGTTGTCACCTCAAAATGCAGAAACAAAAAAACACCATTAGAATTTTAAAGAAGTGCAAAATATGCAAAAAGGACCAAAACAATTTAAGGTGGAAGTTACAGGAAAATTAAAATATGACAGTGCAGCTCCCCATAGTGGAGTCCTTGGAGATGTAGAACATTACACAACTGTGGTACCACCAACACCACCAGCAGCAGCAGCAGCAGCAACAGCAGCCGCCACCGCCTCCCAAGAGACTTATTACTTCATTTGCAATTTATAAGCATCTTGTGTGTTTGTGCTGAGCTAGGCTGGGCTGGACTGGGCTGGATGTAGACTTAAGGCATGCTAAGAGCAGAGGCCTTCTATGGGACCTACAATAATCAATAATAACGTGATCCACTCTAAACGTGACTAAGAGTGCAATCAGTCACTTGCTTTTTAAATCACTCTTGAGACAGTCTGGATGGATCTATTTTTCGGCAACCACGTGAGGTACAGACAATAGCAAGCCATCCCAACATTATTATTATTATTTTGTTCCATTCCTTTTTTGCAGCAGTGCCAAGGCTTGTTATTCTGAATGTGAAGTCATTGGAACTGCTCTACCTTATTCCATTTGTTGCTCCGTGTGGTTCCCTATTTCATTCCCTAATAGTACCTACAGACCTGTTGCCAATATTTCTTTTATGAGCAAGGTAATGGAGAGAGTGGTGGTGGTAGATCAGCTTCAAGCCCTTCTGGATGAAACTGAGGCCCTTGAAGCAAAGCAAAGCAAAGTGTTCTGCTTATATACCGCCCCATACCACTTTAAGTAGTCTCTGGGCGATTTACAAATTTAATTATAGTGTGCAGGCTACACATTGCCCCCCCCCCAGCAAGCTGGGTACTCAGGCAGGATTCAGGTCATGCCATGGCACAGAAACAGCACTGGTTGCCTTGCAAGATGATCTCCTGAGGGAGTCTGATGGGGGGTAAAATGTCCCTGTGGGTCCTCCTCAATCTCTCAGCAGCCTTTCATCCTGTCAACTATAGTATCCTTCTGGGAAGGCTCTTTGAGTTGGGATTCAGAGGTCTTGCCTTGATGTGGTCCTGATTCTTCTTGGACGACCAATCCCAGAAAGTAGTGAGTGGTGAGATGCAATCCACCCCTTGGAGCCTCAAATGTGGGGTCCTGATCATCTCACGAATGTTATTTAACATCTACATGAGACCAATGTTGTGTCATCAGGAGTTTTGTCATCATTATGCTGATCACGGCCAGATCTATCTCTCCTTTCCACCTTCTGCCATGGATACTGTCCTGTCCCTTGAGCGCTGCCTGCATGCTGTACTGGGATGGATGAAGACAAATAGATTGAGGTTGAACCCAGACAAGATGGAAATCCTACAGGTGGGAGGAGGCGATTGTCAGTGGGCTGGGAAACACCTTCTTTCTAGGGAGTGCAACTCTTCTTGCTGAGACTGAGGTTCACAGTTTGGGAGTTCTTCTGGACCTAATACTATCCATGGAGTCTAAGGCCCTATTGTGGTCCATTCCACCCATTTTCATCTGTGTCATCACCCAGCCGTGTCCCTATCTGGACACTGGGGCCCTTACTATGCTTGTCCATGAACTGTATGGTATTCTTGAGACTGGACTACTGCAATGCTCTCTACGTGGGGCTGGCCTTGAGGTTGATGCAGAGACTTCAACTGATCCAGAACACAGTGGCCAAACTACTAACTAGGATTAGAAAACACATATTCCCCACACTGGCCTCCTTGCACTAGCTCCCAGTCGTTTCTGCACTGACTTCAAGGTTTGGACAATGACATACAAAGCCCTGAACAATCAGAGCACCTTCACCCAATGAGAACTGTCTGTAATATCCAGTCTTCCCAGGGCAGGTGTTTGATGTCTTTAACACCCCATGAAACCTGGAAAGAAAAAACAAGAAACAGAGCCTTCTCTGTAATTGCCCCATGCCAGTGGAATCATTTTACACATGATGGGGGTAGAGATGGGCACGAAACGAGCAAATTTTCATTTTCGTTTTCATTTTTTCATTTCGTTACACAACGAAAACAAAAATGAATTTTTTTCAAAACAAAACGCAAACGGAAACGGAAACGAAAAATTTTGCCGTGTTTTTCGTTTTCGTTGCAGCAAATACATTCAACTGAAAAGAATGCTAACGAAACAGCAATTTTTTGTTTTTGTTTTCATTTTTTTAGTTCGTTACATACGAAAACAAAACGAAAAATTTGCAAAAAAAAACCCAACGAAAACGAAAACGATCCGAAACGGACCCCTAAACGACCAAACGACAAATGAAACACCATTTTTTTTGAGTCGTGCCCATCTCTAATGGGGGGCTATTTTTAAACAATCTTGGAAAATCTCTGCTTGTTTAAGAAGGCATTTCCTTAGAACATAACTCCAGTGTTTACCCATTCAAGTGAACATTTTCTATTTTGCTTTGCCCACCTACAATTTTCAAGGTTCTTATATTAGTTTTAAATGCACTACAATGTTATTTATATGTTAATACTGTCTCATTTCTATTATTGCTTCTGTTTTATTAGATGTCTTCATTATGTATTTGTGTTTTGTTTAACTTTGTTGCTAACCTCCCAGAGTGGCTTTTGCTGCCAGATGGGCAGAATAAAAATCAAATAAATAAATAAATAAATAAATAAATACTATGGAAGTTAAATTCCAGGGTGACAAGCCTGCAATATTTGCAGATGCTTGCAGCAGTAATAGGTCTAATCCAGGGGTGTCCAAACTTTTTTCAAGGAGGGCCAAATTTGGTGAGGTGAAAATGTGTTGGGGCTGGCTATTCAGCCACGTTTGGTCCCCAGGCTGGACTTTGGACAATTCCCTAGGACAGGTAAGGAGGTGGGGATGACACTGCAGCAACGGAGCCGGGAGCAGCTAGACCGGGCAGGTGGCTGAGGGGACAGACAGAGGCCGGGAGGGCAGGCAAACCATAAAATTGCAAGCTGACGTCTCCATCTGGTATGGGGAGGGGGCAGCTGGCGGGGATGCATGACAGGCTGAGCCGGTAGGGAGAAGAGGCTGCGGGCCACTCGCAATTTGAAAACGGGATGCATTTGGCCCCCAGGCCTGACTTTGGACATGCCTGGCCTAATAGAAAAACTTCCTCTATTTTTGCCTTCTAACACTTCTTTTAAACGCTTCACTGATTGATGCTAAGCTATATAGATAATTTGGAAGTAACTTTTCTAGATTAATCTATTTATGTAGCCTAAGTCACTTACTAAATAAATACAGTGGACCCTCATATAACAAATGGTTTGTATAACATAAAATCTGTACAACATAAAAAATTCCAGAGATAGGGGAAATTTGCTTAACAGAATTAATTGCCTATGGGGTGAATCCGTACAACATAAAAATGGTTGCGATTAGGGATTACTCTGTCTTCAATGCATTCCTATTTGTATAAAGGAAAATTTGCTTAACAGAATTTCATTCGGAATGAATTAATTCCTTTATACAAGGTACCACTGTAGTAATAAAATAGATCCCCTGTGGGGAGAATATTCTCCTGTGTACTACATGCAGACATTATGGGTTTAGCAAAGTGACTATTCCTCAAAAACAAAAACCCATCATTCCTGCCAGCAAAGCAAATTTGCAAGCCCACAAACGTACAGCTGCAAGGAGACATAATGAAAGGGCAAGGAAGGAGGTATCAGTAATAAAAATGGGGCAAGGGAAGCACTCATCCTGGGAACATTTAGAGTGATTCAAGGGGCTGCATGGATCTTTCTCCCAGAAAATAAACAACTCTCATTTGAATTGAAGTATCACTTTAGAGTGGGACACAAAACATATGATCCTCTTATACCTGATTCTGACTTCTCCAACTTCTCCAGTAGTTGCAACCCTGAGACCAGATCCAGTGTGTAGCTAGCTATATCTGCTGCCCAAGTGATCAAGGAGATCTATTTTGTTAATTGGCAGAGCAATCCTATGCATTCCTACCCAGGAGCAAGCATCAATAGGAGTACTTTGGCATTCAATAGGATGAATTCCAAAGGACTCCTAAATAAGTTTAGGAGTAACTAAATTCTCTCCCCATTAAGAAAATCTCCTTCTGCTCTTTGTGCATCCCCAGGCAAAGAAACAAATGTTGACATTTGTTATCTTGAGCTTACCTGGTTTGGAATCACTTGCCGCTGGTAACTCAGGTGGATGAATCAAAACATTGAAAGCTATGGACTCAGCAATTCTATCTCCATCTGACGGGCTATAATGGAAATGTGAAAAAAATTGTAATATTGCAGAGCTCAGATGATATATAGCAATTACTCTTTGTATCTTTACTAAGGACCTTACATCTAAGAAATAAGTCCTGACAAATCCATCTTTTGCCATGTTATAACACAGTGGTGGAGAACCTTCAGCACTCCAGATGTTTTGGACCACAGTTCCCACACTCCTTTGTCATTGGCAATCTAGGCTTGGAATTCCAAGAGTTGTGGTTCAAAACATCTGGAGTGCCGAAGCTTCGCCATCACTGTTATAACCTATTGGTACTACTCTGAGGAAGAGGGTTTCGCCCTCGAAATATTATTTATTTATTTATTTATTTATTTTCGCATTTATATACCGCGCCTATTCCCAAACCTGGAATTAGCAACGTTTTTGTTATTTTTCTAGTAGCCTAAAGGTATCGCCTGTTCCACTTTTGTATTTGGTTTTTATGATGGTTACACGGCTCCTCAACTTGTTTTGCTTCTTTGTATATCTGGTTCTCCTTTAGCACACTGGATTCTTTAAAAAAACACTTAATGGCTTTTGTTTTATTATTTCTTCTTTTTGGAGAGAGTTATTTTGCTTCAGCTGGACATGGACTGAAGTGTGTGGGATGGTTATCTAGACTGCCTGCTAGTCCAACATTAATGCTAGCCCTTCCACCAAGAGAACGCCCTCTATTTTTCGGATCTTGTCTGAAAGCTGAGCATGTGATCATGGGAAAGGCATAAAGCTCCTTAAGGCTGTATGTGATTAATGCAGTCATTAAGGCAAGATTCAGCTAGGAAAAAATCACAAGTGAATCTCAGTGTACAAGTAAGGTGTCATATCTTAACCTATGTGAGAGGGTTGGTCTGCTATCATTCTCAGGGGTGCTCCTGATAGCAAAAAGGAAGTAAACACTGTAATCTTGCATTTGCGGTTTGTTTTTTGTTTTTTTAAAAAGATCTTTAGCCTTCTTTAACCTTTAGTTGCCCCTAAATCCTCTTTGCAAAGTGTCTTTGCCTGTTCACAATATGTGGTATCCTAAAATAGAAAAAAATTATGTCACTTGCAAATGTTGCAACAACACCCTGAGTATAAAGAAAGGAACTAAACATCATCTTTGCTCCAGTGTCTGTTCCCACTGCATTGTTTAAAACCAGTGCATTAAAATGTAAGAGAATGAGCAGCGTGAATGGAATTATCTGGTGCAAGGTATCAGGAGTCTGATGGCTATTTTGGAAGAGCTTAGACTTTTGGGGGGAATTGTTGCTGGTTACCTTACCAATGTATTTTGAACTGCTCATAGAAACTTTTTTTTTTAATGAGGACTCCCTTGGCCACCATGGGCACTTGGAACAAGAAATGTAACTGGGGAATAATTGGTTGGGGGACTCCAAAGCTGGCATCCCAAACAATCTATTTTTTCCAAATTTTGAGTTAAACAGTCCTAGGAAAATTATACCTTTTTTGTGTGAATTTACCAGTTTGACACCGCCTATTGAATGATTTTTGTGTGTGTGAATTTATTGGTTTGACACTGCCTACTGAGTGAATTTGCCCGTTGACACTGCCTATTTTCTAGTGGATTTAATATGTCACAATGCTAGTATTACTGAAATAAATGGTCCCCTTGGATTTAAAGGAAACGCTGGTTGTGGCAGGATAGGATAAACATGTAATAAATAGTAACATTTTGAAACCAATGGATATTGAAATGTGATATATTCTTGTCTTGTGAACAGCTTGAGGAGACACCTATATGGGAAAGAGGCAGAAAAATGTGTCGTGGACAAAATCTTGAAGCTTGACTTAGAACCCAGTGGCTAGAATCCTGCTGTCCAGCTCCATTTAAAAAAAGCACCTAATAAGAAATGGCAACTCTCCACCTATTAAAGGCAAATTGCCAAAGGAAGCCCTTAATCTGCGGAGAAGATTTGCTGCTGTTGACATCATCCTGATTGCACATGCAGAGCTGCACATCAGGATTCCAGCCGTAATCTATTTGGCCTATATACATACCCAGATGGTCTGAGGAATTTAAGGGCTGGATAGCCAATATCTTTTCTATAAAAAGCACCCACAAAATAAATGGCTGCTATTCCTTTGTAGGCATCTTCAAGCGCTGAGTGGAGGTCTTGTCTAACAGCTGTTATTGTCAGGACTCTGCCTCCATTAACCAACACCTTGTCACCCTTCAGTGTGGTAGCTCCTTGGAAGACTTGCAAGCCTAGTTCCATAATCTGGCCAAGTCCTACAAAAATTGAAAGCAAAATTGACTTCATCATTATTCACAGAATATGTTCTTGGTCGCATTGCTGGCTTAGAAAGTGTGTGATGAATGGGTCTAAACCTTTTATGTAGGAGAGTGAAATCTTACTTCTCATCTTATTCTGAAGTTTCAGAGAGGGTAGCCGTATTAGTCTTTTCCAGAATTTCAAGGAAAAAATCAAAGAAAAATAACACAAAACAAAAGACACAAAATGTATAGCACCTTAAGGACTATCATATTCTAATGTAAGGCTTCATGGACATGTCAACTTCTTCAGACATATAGCAGCAGAATGAGGTATGCAATATAATATGGGATGGTGCCATATGTTTTGTGCCTTTTGTTTTGTTTTGTTTTTCTTTAATCTTATTCTGAACTTCCATCCTGAAACTCTTTTGGCAATCAAAAACACAAAAAGTACAGTAGTCCTATGCATAGTCACTCAGAAATAAATCAAACTTATTTCAACAGTGCTATTACATGGGGGAGTACAAGACTACAGCTCAGTGAGTAATTTAAAACATTATGGATTAAATTAGATCCAAAGAACCAGTGATATTTACATAAATGCTGATTTACTTCCAGTAACTGGTTCAATCTATCTTCTCTAGCTGGGACTAGCAATTGCATTTTAGGCCTAGAGGATTAGGCCAATAGCTGGAATCTTATTGGTGATTTACATTTGTGTAAAGGAAATCATGGTACGTCTTGCTAGTAAACTGCCGTACATGAACAGCTGTTTGTGGGATTCGTTGGGCAGGTGTCCAGGAATGCGACGAGCATCTACATATTGAATGCTGTAGCAATTCCCCTTACACATGTGTAAATTGCTAATGGAGTTCTGGCCAATATTTTTCTTTAACAAGAAATAGTGACAAATATCAAATGAGACTATTGATATTTAATAGAAGCACTGAATATATTACTTAAAGCATTTGTTAATCTCCTCTCTACCCACAAAAGTCACAGGGTGAATAATAATAATAATAAACAAAAGAATCACCAGTGATCTCCTGGCCCTTATTACAGGATTCCGGATAGCCTTCACTTGCCATGACAATTGACACAGCAGTGCAGTTCTCTGACCAAGCCAATGGAGATTCACAGAGCCTACCCTCTAGAGCACGTTGGATCACTTCATAAAAATCGTGGTTAAGAAGTTGCAGAACTACCTGCAAAAATGGATACAACAGGCAGATGTTGGCATTTGCACATCAAGTGCAGTACAAGGGTACTTCAAAATTCAAAATGTTATTTTGGTTACTTTCCAAATACCTATCAATAACTGCTTATACTGACGGAAATAACACATTGTAAACATTGCTGTAGTCAACATTTTCATAATGTTTGTACATTAATTAAATGGAGACAGCACCATCACACTGGAAAATTAAAAATAACTAATAATGGGATGAATAGCTGTCTTCTACAGTTGTCAGCTTCTGGATATTAACAGCTGTCAGCAATGCAGAAAGCATGGCAAAGAAAAATACAAATTCATTAGCACTGATATTAGGGGTGGGGAACAGGTATCCCTTGGTGATTCCTCAATTAGTGAACAGAAACTCCATTTCATAGAATCATAGAATCATAGAGTTGGAAGAGACTTCAAGGGCCATCTAGTCCAACCCCCTGCCATGCAGGAACCCCATCACAATATTTTCAACAGATGGCTATCCAGCCTCTGCTTAAAAACTTCCAAAGAAGGAGACTCCACCACCCTTTGTGGCAGCATATTCCATTGCCGAATAGCTCTAATTGTCATGAAGTTCTTCCTAATGTTCAAATGGAATCTCTTTTCCTGTAGTTTGAAACCATTGCCCCTAGTCTCTGAAGCTGTTCCCTCTTCAATATGATATCCTTTCAAATATTTAAACATAGCTATCATACCCCCCTCAGCCTTCTTTTAGAGAGGCTAAACATTCCCAGTTTCCCAAGTCGTTCCTCATAAGACATTTCCTCCAGACCCTCAACCATCCTGGTCGCCCTCCTCTGCACCCGATCGAGGTTGTCAACATCCTTTTTAAACTGAGGCGCACAGAACTGGACACAGTACTCCAGGTGGGGTCTGACCAGAGCAGAATAGAGTGGTAGTATCACTTCCCTTGATCTAGACACTATGTTTCTGTTGATGCAACCAAGAATTGCATTGGCTTTCCTGGCCGCCGCATCACACTGCTGACTCATGTTCAATTTGTGGTCCACCAAGACTCCCAGATCCCTTTCACAGGTACGATTCTCCGGCCAAGTGTCCCCCATCCTATATCTGTGCAATTCATTCTTTTTACCTAGATGTAGCACCCTACATTTCCCTCTGTTGAAACCCCTTCCATTAGCTTTGGCCCAGCATTCTAATCTGTCAAGGTCCTTTTGGATTTTCATCCTATCCTCTAGGGAATTAGCAACCCCTCCCAATTTGGTATCATCTGCAAATTTAATTAGCATACTCTCTATTCCTCCCTCCAAGTCATTAATAAAGATATTGAACAGCACTGGACCCAGAACAGAACCCTGGGGCACCCCACTGGTCACGTCTCTCCAAACTGAGAGGTCATGTGCTCTTCTCCAACAGTTTGAATGGTTATCTCCAATCAATGATGAAAGATAATACTGTGGATCTCCAGCGTTGCACCTTGCTAGTAATGAAAGGTGCAGGCAAGGCAAAGCTTATGGAGGTGACGTCTGAAGCACCTCCAGCTGTTGCTTTGGCCAGTCACTCAATAATATTTGACATGTGCCCCATGTGAGAATACTGTAATACATCCCTGCACATTGACATTATCTAGCAATCTACCTAATTCAATAAAGAGCTCCTGCCTCAATTTGTACAGTGCTTTTGAAGAATTCAAAGCACTTTAAAATATCTTTTCAAAAAATCCTGTTATTAATCTTGTGAGGTTAAGTCAGCATTATTATCCTCATGCAGTAGATAGTCACTTGTTTAAGATGATGACATGAATTCATGGCAGAATGAACACACAGGAATTTTATGATGCCTGGCTTTGAGATCTCATCAGACAGGAACTGTGAAGTCACGTAGCATTTGGCTGTGCAACTCTGCTTTACCTGGCACTGAGGATCACCAAAATGACAGTCAATGTTTAAGACTTTCACGCCATCCTTGGTAAGCATGAATTCCATTTGTAGCACACCTGGATGGGGAAGTTATAAAAATAAATGCATACAAAGATCTTCAAACAACACAGAATTAGGAGAACTAAACTAAGGCATTGTATAAAACACAATTATTGGTGAAAGTCATTTTTTTTCAATAAAAATGAATTCTTCCAGAAATTGTCATTTGTTAAACAGGACTCTTCCGAAGCAGTTGTGTGTAGGAAAGGAAAACAGTCACTCTTTATATGCTAAGTCTCTTATATAAGCACATCAAGCAATAGAGGAAGACATCTCAAAGACCTATATATCTTAGGCAGTCACTTCACATCCATTTCAATTCTGTTAGTGTTGCACTTAGGAGCGGTACAAAAAAATGTTACTTCACGTCCGCCGTGCAACTACTGACATTTGTCTCGACCACGGCTCCAGAACAGGTGCTAAGAGCAACAATACTGTACCTGGTGCTGGGGCAGGGTTTTCCCTTGTCACTCTTTGTTCCTGCTTTCTGTTCTGAGACAAGACACTGTGTAGTAACAACTGTCACGCAACAAAACATTCATTTCTCTCAGAAAACTGTCTGTTTTTTTTTTATTTTGACTTTTCAGAAGCAAAAAAAAGGGAAAAAGAAGCTAGACAAATTCAGTGTTTGGCAACTTGTCACGAGACAAGTTATCACGTCCATGGGAACACTGAAACAGGGACAAAACCACGTGATTGCGACCCACGCAGTCATGGTACAAAACTGGCCGCGGAACAAAGAAGGATGTGAAGTAACCGCCTTAGACATTACTGATATTGAGTGTGGCCTCTCACCTGCATATGACATGCCTTTCTGTTTCATGCTGTCCAGAACGTGTTGAAGAAGCGTGCCTTTAATTTTTGCCAGAAGAACTTCAGGAATCTAATGAACAATAGGAAATGGATACGCTGTCTCCGTCGGGTTCTCCTCAGTGATATGCCATAAACACTACTGAAAAGATTGCACCTAGAGAAGCATGTTTCCAGAAAAATAGCTGGCCCAAATAGCACTTATTTTCTATAATGCTGGTGTCACTTTCTGTTATTTACAAAACTGACATTGCAGAGTGCCCAAAGGACATTTCGTGTTACGTCCACGAAATGTTACATTAAAATATGAAAGCTAGTCTTTAAGGTGCCACATGTTTTGTGTCTTTTGTTTTGTTTTTCTTTGATTTTTGCCTGAAATTCTTGAAAAGACTAACACGGCTACCCTCTCTGAAACCTCAAAAAACAGTTCACTATCAGAAAAAGGGCTTCTTGTTATTTGAGCTTTTTATACATGAACAAAACATGTTTTGCACCTGTGGTACGGGACTATAGGCTCCCATTCCAGTAGTGCTTGGGCCTTGGTCACCATCCAACAGTGGCTTCTGAACATGGATTAATGGCATAAGGGAAAAGGTGACTCCATCCACAAAGCACAGGCACTGTGAGAAAGTGACAGAAATTGAGTGGCACATTTTAAGAAGAAATCACACATGTTCTCTGTTTATTTCAGTTAATAACATACAAAAGCAGTAACTGTTGTGGAAAGGAGCCTAAATAGTTTTTACTATCGGAAACCCAACAACTGGAGAAAATGAAATAGTCTGTTGAAAGAGAACGAAAGCAGAATCAAAATGCTAATTCAATTATACAAGTACTGACGTCTGAGGAAGTCCATGAAAGCTCACATTAAAATACAGCAGTTAGTATTTAAGGCGCCACAACATTTTTGTCTTTTTAGTTTTAGTTTTTATTTTGTTTTTGCTCAAAGTATTATATGTGACACCTGGGCAAGAATGGAAAATGAATTTCTGCATGCCCTATGTGTGCTTTGGGAGTAAAGGTGAAAAGATATCACAACACCACATGCAATCCTTTATCACGTGATCTAAATGTTGCAGATTAAAGTGCAGTTATGGGTGGGTGCCTCTTAAGGGGTCATGTGAAAAGCTGGCAAGCTGTTCCTTACACCTCTGTCATCCCACTTGTTAGCCTCTTCCTTTACCAAACCCATCAGGTATGTTTTCCTTTCTTTCTGGTCAAAATTCCTCAATACAGTTTTCCCCCAGATGATTTGGCCTATCAAGTCTCATTACTCCCAAACAGCATGGCTGAAGGTCATTGACGATGGGAACGGTTGTTCAATATCTCTGGACAGAAGCAGGCTAGGGAATGATACTTTAGTCTCTTTTTATTTGTAGATATAAAAAGAAAAGTACTCAGACGTGTTTCTGTGCTTTCTCTTGCTACTGAAGAGCTTGAAAACATTGCCCTCTGTTCTGCTCTGAAAAGAGCTGTAAACAGCACACAACTTAGTATTATATGTAACATGTAGTAGAGTTTGCCAAATGCTTAAAATCTGGTGTGGGACACACTTATTTTGATTACAACTTAGCAAATCCTTCAGCCAGTATGAACACTGGTCAGGTCAGTGAAATATGGGATGCACAGTCGAAAAAAGCAACTAGAGTTTTTTTGTTTTGTTTCATTTCAGTCTTCATTTCGTTTCATTTTGTTAATAATGGATTTTTAAAAACAATTTTCATTACAAAATGAAATGAAATGAAACTATTAATAAAGCTATAATGGGGAGCTTTCCTTTTTTTATTTAACAGGGAGCCCACTGCCCTAAATCAAAGACCCTCCTTAAACCTTCCAATCAATTTGCTTTCAAACAAAGAACCTTCTGTAAACAAGCAGGAAACTTAAGAGCTAGCTGCTGCATGGAGATAAAGCTCAACAGCTGGTCTGCAGGAGGGAAGGAAGGAAAACATAAAAAATAACCTCCACAGTTCTACTTAATCAGGAAAGGAAAACATTCAGTTTAATAAAGCAACTTGCAGACACCGGCTGTACAGCCAACGTAGGGAAGGGAAGGGGAAGTGGTCTTAAAACTGCCAAGTCTGCAGCCCAGAGACAGGGAACAGCAGCAGAGCTCAGCTCCTGGCTAGCTGCAGGCAGATCAAGATCAGAGGTAAGCCAGCTCAACGGCTGAGGTATGCAGAGCAAAGGAAAGAAAACAAATCAATCAGTTTAAAAATAAACCTCCTGTTCTCAAGACGGCTGGATCAAGAGGCCTCTCAACACAAGGATGAATTGTTTCATTTCATTTCTTGACGAAACACTGTTTGCTCTTGCATTTCGTTTCTTAAGCTTACAAAACAACAAAACAGCATGTCATTTTTCATAAGGTGCCTATCCCTAAAAGCAACTTTTCCCAGGTCATGAGCACAGTTTTAGCTGCAGTATAGGCATTTAACCACTGTGCCACGAAACCACCCTAAGATGTGTAGAGAATGCAAAAACAATTCAAGCAACATTTTAAAATAATAATATAACATACGGAGATCTCTTCCCCTTTGAGGAATTCTTCAATTATAACTGTCTTTCCTTTGTGTCCAACAATGTTGTCCTGCATTATAAATATAAAATTATAAAATCCACTGGTCAGATCTTTATTTTTTCCTTCTTTCCTTTTTTTAAAATGAGAACATTATCTTCAGATTATTTCAAATCACAGTCATTAACTGATTGGCTGGCTGGCTGCTTTGTGTTTACTTCACTTGTGAGTTTTCATACAGACTACATTGTATTCAAGGGGTATCAAAAGTCAAGTCCTTAATACATTTTTGCCAGGATAAAGCATGCAGTTTATTTCCATAATCAGATTATCTCTATCTATGTGATCTTGAGTCTACATAACAGTGGGAATAACTGAAGAAAGAGCAGGTTATGTGGCAGCATCCTGGGGTGATGAATGTAAGAAAAATCATCTCAACAGTTTGAATGGAGATGAACAACATTTTCAGTAAACAATGTTATGTAAACATTTCATTTTACCATCAGCTTAGCTTCTGGTATTGTACACTCCACCTATTACCATTGACAAGTCATATTTGTTTACCTTGTTAAATGCAGTATTTATATCCCTTTTCTTTGGCCTCTAAAAGGTTCTGTAGGGCTCTTAAACAACAGCTCAAGCAAAAGCATCAGAAGAATAATTTTTATTAAGTTCTACCTATACATTTCAATTCAGTATGCTAAGCCTATGGAAAACACGGTATATACACCACAACAATGAAATATCTATTGTAACTTATTTTTATATTGGTTCAGACATTGATATACAGCAGCCCAATTTATATACATTCTGATAAGTTGTGTATGGCCTAACACAGAGTATGAGTCACCTGCAGAATTTCTTGTGTGACTTTGCAAGCTTCTTCTCTGTTGGATGTGAGAATTACTCCTTTTCTAGCACTAAAACCACTAGGCTTTATCACCAATGCAGGGAAATCTGCACTTCAAAGGAAAATACAACACATTAAAGGAAATTTTTGACTTTACATTACACAGTCAGAGGAATCATACATCTGTCAGAAATGACAAAGTAACTCAAACCAGCCAACATCTCTCTCAAGTTTGTCTCCTCTGAACTACTCCCATTTTGATGCATCTTACATGAATCCACCACCTAGGAGCAAACACATTTTAACACAAGAAGGGCTACAGAAACTCAAACTTCCTTTTTATTATAATAAAAAAAATCTAATGAACGGCCGAGAGGGGAAAAACACTTACTTGTTAATAAAAGTGCAAGCTTCTTGAAGATCTGAAAATGCCTTCCATCTTGCTGTAGGGATTCCATGTTCATCAAGGAAAACATTAGTAAAATGTCTGTCTGTTCCCAAATGTGCCACCTTGGCTGTAGGACCAAAACATCTAATTCCAGCTGCTATTAAATCATCAACAATTCCTAATAACGAATAAAATACTGAACAGTTTAGACAAAATGTTTTGTGTAATTTAACTTCTTATTTAACTATTTCTTACCCCAATGTCATTTAATTGGAAAATAAAGCTAGAATAAAAATAATTAAATCACTTCTTTCCTCAAGGACCGCTCCCAATAGGTGGTGACAGGGAGGGAGAGATCTGACCCTAGGCCTCCTCCTTTGTGAGGTGCCTCAGGGTTTGGTGTTCTCTCCACTCCTTTCAACATCAACATGAAACCGCTGGGTGAGATTTTCCATCACCACAAGGTGAGGTATCATCAGTATGCTGGTGATACTCAGTTATACATTTCCGTCCCTGGTGAGATGCGGTGACTGTGCTCTCTTGGTGCCTGGGGGCTGTAGCGGCCTGGATGAGGAACAACAGGCTTCGACTGAATCGCAGTAAGACAAAATGGCTGCGGGTGAATGGCTCTTCTCTATCTGGGAAATTGTCACCTCTCATTTTGAATGAGGTTGCACTGCCCCAGACAAACCCAGTGCACAACTTGGGGGGTTCTCCTGGACTCACAGCTCCTGCTTGAAGAGCAGGTGGCCGCGGTGGCCAGGAGGGCCTTTGCTCAACATGTGGTATGCTAGTTGCGCCCTTTCCTGGATTGGGAAGCCCTCCAAACAGTCACTCAGGCCCTTGTTATCTCCCACATAGACTACTGCAACACATTCTACATGGGGCTACCCTTGAAGAGTGTCCAGAGGCTACAGCTAGCCCAGAATGCAGCAGCACGGGCTGTTAAGGCGCATGAGACATGTTAGGAGGAAGTGAGAGAGAATATGGGCTCAGCCCCTGCCTGATCTTGCAGAGGCATTTGTGCAAAAACAAGAAAAAGAATGTCCAAGGAGGAAGGAGCGTTAGTAGCCGCAATAGAAAGAGGAAGTCAAATCAATGTGGTGTTTGCAAAGAGGGTGGAGGCAGCTGCAGCAGCATCTTCAGCTGTCCCTTGCCTCAGCAAGGTCTCACAACAAGCACAGCAGGAGGGCTGCATGGAATAACCCTGCAGCAGCACGGGTTATTCTTGGTGCCCTGAGATCGGCACACGTAACACCTTTGTTACGTGAGCTGCACTGGCTGCCAGTTTGCTTCCAGGTCCAATTCAATGAGTCAGTTATCACATTTAAAATCTTACATGGCATGGGGTCAGGCTACCTGAGGGACCGCCTCATCCCCATCCCATCAACCCGTCCCACCCAATCAGGCAGGGAGGGCATGCTACAGACCCTGTCTCCTAGTCTATTTCACTTGACAAGGTCTAGGAGATGAGACTTCTCTGCAGTGCCCCCACCCCCTAGACTCGGCCCCTAGACTCGGACACAACTAGCATGCATGTGCAGGAGGACCTCTTTATCTTTATTATGGGTATGTACCTGGCATCTTAGAGGGAGAGCAGCCAAAATGGCACACTTGAGAGCACCAGAATAGCAGGCCAATCCTAGCTGCCAAGAAGACCAAACCACCTCAGACCTTTTTTGTTCTCTGCTCAGCCAGGAACTGGGTTCCTTGTCCAGTGTTTTATAACATTCCTGCTAGCCAGGACTGGGCTTATAATTCTAAATCAAAAATCAAGCACTCTGCTTTGGGAGCTGCTCCGACCTTACCAGCGGCAAGCAAAGCTTCAGGTCCAGCAACCACAAATCCGATGTTATGATCCTTGCAAAACTGGGCAAGGAGAGCATGGTTGCTAATTAAAACAGCTGTAAGGAGGCAACAAAGATAAATGGTTAACATCTGGGTACTAAACAATGAAGGTAAATTATTGATATCTGGATCCCAAAAATGCGATATCTATAAAAGTTGTGATATGTGGCCAAGATGGAAAGGACCATGGCCTGAACAATGAAGTATCTAATATATTTTGCTTCTTTTTTGTTCATTTTCAGATGCTTGAAACTTATTATACTTCAGCACTTGATAATAAAATACAGTATTTGTAAAGTTTAAATCTTCATTTTTATAACAACAAAATATTATTCCTTCTGTGCAAATAAGATGTATATTTCAGGCTAATTTGTTAAATAAAATTCAATAAATATAATTCATCTCCCAATTTCTACCTTTATATACATACATATTAACACTTGACTCTTTCTACCTGAATTAGAGATTTTCCCATCGTTCGCTGTTCCGGCATTTCCTGGAGCGACCAAAACCTGTTTCACATGAGGAGACTGTGCTAGTTTCCAAGCCAGAGCATGCTCTCTGCCCCCACTGCCAATCACAAGGACCCGATCTGCCATCTGGATGGTTAAAACAATAATCCTTTGTCATGTACAAGACAATGGTACCTCAAGCCTGATAAGAACACTTGTTCCTATGCAAAAGCTTCCTTGCTAGGAAAAGTCAAAGGCAGCGGGGGGCGGGGCAACAACCAAATAAGAATGGATTGATTCCCCAGTTTTGAGTTTGCAAGAGCAGAGCCACAAGACATTTTGAAGATCTTTCATCCGTAGGGTTTGCCATGAGTCAAAAGCAATTGGATAGGGCCCAACAGCAGCACCAGTACTAACCACAACCAAGATGTCTTACATATGCCACTGTGACAAAACCTTGGAAACAGGAATAATGAATATACAAATCATCAGCCAATCCCAGCAGGAGGGCGGGGAATGGTATGATATAAAAAGGGTGGAGCCTAGTCAGTTGAGGCAGTTCAGTTGAGTCAAGTTAAGTTGAGGTTTTGAGAGTGAGTGCTGGGAGAGAGCACTGCTCTGTGAGAGTTCTGTCAGGCAGTGAGGGCTATACTGTTTACTAGTTATTAAAGACAGGGAGGCTGGAAGAGTTGATGAAATCTATTATATGTTAAAGGCAACGCATACCATCCTCAGATATTGTTATATTTATTATTTTCTCAATAAACTTTGTTATTATTTTTATATTATACACCTGAGTCTGTCCCAATTCATGAGGCGACGATTTTAAAAGGTGGCAGCATTACCAAGTGAATAAAAGGTGGCAGCATTACCATTTCCATCACAATTCAGTGTGTAAAAGGGAGGTGTCGTCACAATTTGGTGGCACAGCACTGGGATGTCAAAATAAACCCAGTTGTGCCTTGGAAAACTCAGTCTGTGAAAGGGGTGACGTCACAGCCACTTTATAGCATTTGAAGCAGAGCTTAGAAGTACTGCAACAAGCAATGTAGTAATTTCAATGAATAACCTAAATGTGAGGCAGCAAAGTTTGCATTGTCTCTCAAGAAATATATTCCCTAAAATAAAACAATGGGGGAGCAGAGAAAGGACTGCAATTCCTCACATTTTATGTGAAGATCTTCAAGGGAGGCCTCTCTGTCAAACCTTTACAGACATTTTTGAACATGATGGAGTAGGTGAGACATTATTTATATATAAGCAACAATTAAGTAGCAAACATATACTAGCTTCTGAGTAGAATGCATATGATTGTGCATAAATAGCTTACGGTTACTATATAGCATTCAAAAAATAAACTAATCACCTGTTTTATACTTGAGGCATACATGAGCAATATACTGTATACTGAGTCAGTCCATCAGACAACTTGTGCCAGTCACCTTGACTTACATGTATGGGTGCCAGTTTTCAGGTTCAGGTTCAACTTAGGTTTGAGATCCATTCTTTAGAGCCCAGGCTTTGGATTTGAAATCTCTGGACATAGGACACTATCAATCTGTGAAGCCTGTGAGAGCTCCTTCACATTGTCCACCTGTGACTTGCATTATTTTGCCACTGGATCTGTCCTCTTCCCCAGGATATCACAAGGGCTTGCCTTTATGGTTCAGTCCTGAACCCATAGGGAATAGAACTTTGCTTTGGCAACCTTTCTTATAGTCAAAAGTCAAAGTCACCTTTATTGGCATAAAATAGTCGTTAAAATTGTTACAATAGGCAAACCTCTCAGTGCCTGACTAGCGACCACATTAATCTGGGGTTACCATAAACCAAACTTAAAAGGAAGCAGGGCTACTCTTTTGAGAAACTAGTAATAAATATTTGGCTACTAGCTCTGTCACGCTTTTATCTTTGTCTGCCAAGAGAGTAGCAGTAATAGTCTCAGGGGTTGTTGATAATTTGGAAATAATGGAGCCAATTAATTGTTGTCGATTAATATGATGGTTGGGACCTTTCTTATAGTGATTCCCCTGGGTTTTAGGCCAGGGACTCCTCAATTCTACCTGCAGATGCCAGAGGTGGAGGAAAGCATGTGCTCAATTAATGAATTATGATTCTTACCATGAAACAATTGTATTGGCATACAGTATATTTACACCAGGGCTGTCCAACTTTGAACAAGTCAAGGTCTATTTTTTCTGGCTCAAAGTGCCTGAGGGCTACTACACTAATACCTCTACTTATGAATTTTATCCATTCCAAGCACATGCTCATAAGTAAAAAAAAAAAAATTAAGTAGAGCAGCAGTTTCCCATAGGAATGCATTGAAATCCATTCCCTCCAGAACAGAATAATTGATTTTCAATGCATTCCTATGGGAAGCCTGACCATGCACCCACTTCCCTTGCACCTGCTAGATCATCTGGCCAGTGGGGGGGGGGAGCAGGGGACCACACCATGGCCCTTGAACTGCCCCGCTCGGCTGAGACAGTGGGCTGGCAGACCCAGAACTTTGCTGGGGCAGTGGTGGTCCTTGGGGTGGCGGAGGGAGGGGTGGAGAACTTATCCCCTCACTTTTTTATTGGTGGCTGGTGGGCTACATTTGAAAACTTTGTGGGCTACTGGTAGCCCGCAGTCTACCTGTTGTGCAGGCCTGATTTACACTATATATCTGCCAGGCAGATCCTTGGACTGGTATACAATATATCTTCTAGAAGACAGAAATAAGTCCATTACAGAACTTGTGGCCAAATTCCTTCTCTCAGCCCCCAAAACACGAAAGAGAATTCTGGTGCTTAATTAATTTTAAGTTTCTTTTAATTATTGGAATGTGTACTGTATTTTATCGGGCCTTTGGCTGTAAAATAAAATTGATTGATATATATCTGCAATATATAGTTCTCCTCTAATTTATTTTTGCACCAATTCTTGATGTAGCTTTGATTGAGGGGGAACACACAGTTCACCTAATAAGCTCCATGGCAACGCGTTACATCCTTGGCCTTTAGTGATCTTGTCTGATTCTCTGACTGCTACATTTGAGGGTCTTTCCAAAGACACTGAGATCGGTTATGTCCCTGAAAAAACTGTCTGACAAATCTCTCAACTGACATGTATGCTGCCAAAGCCCAAGCATTTCTGTTGTCGTCATTAATGTGATGTATTTTGCAGAACAGTCTTCAGTAAAAAAGAGATAAGCTTTATTTCAAAGAAAAGAACTATGCCATCAAAAACTGAATAATGTAGACTTTAAAAAAGCCAGCAGTGATAAATAAAAGAAGGGGGGGGGAAACACTGGTAAAAACAGTGCAACTGAGTTACCCCAATATTATTTCCTAAATGTGCAATTTTAACTTCTCTCATAACACTTCCATTTAGTGACCTTGTTTTCCATACAAAGTGGGAACAGGCTACCATAAATGTCAGGTTGGCAAAACAGCAACAACACTGATTAAATGTGACCTTTGAGAAATATGCTGTTGACATTAGGCAGTCTTTGCCCTACAAAGATTTTAATTAAAGTATGATGGAATGTGTCAGCTCTTGTAATACAAAAGTCAACTCTTCCTGCACAAACATTATATTTGTTCGGAATTTGCTGGATTATTTGTGGAAGCCAGGGGCCCAGGATATGGCATTCTGGGAAGAGCAGCATACAAAATGACCAAGTGCTTCGCAATAACACTTCGTCACAGCAGTGGAAATTGATATATTGAATGCAAATATTGTACAAATAAATAAATAATTTGAAAGGGATAGCTTATTTTTAAAAGTTAGAATAATCAGTTTAATTACACAAATTCTTTCAAAAATCAGTTTTACTCAACAAACTGAACATGGCAAACTCCAAAACAAACAAACAAACAAACAAACAAACACCTTTAATTCACTGCAATGAATTTAATTTAATTTAGTTTAGGGCTCCCCCCCCGCCCCTGACGCCTCTTGCAGAGGGTCTTTCCTCTCTTCCGATTTAGTACTGTTGGTTTGTTGATTTTAACCTTGCTGTAAACCACCCAGAGTTCCTGCTGGAAGATGGGTGGTATAGAAATAAAACAAACAAACAAACAAATATAAATAATAATGAACACCAATGTTCCGCTTTATTAGCAAAGGGAGCAGCAACACTGAATAAGCAAACTGATGGATTCACACTCAGAAAATCTGAGCTGATAGTTGAGGATAATTCCCTTTTGGAAAGACTCATCCCTACTCCATATTCTTGGAAAATAAGAAACCTAGTGTTTACTGGAGAAATACATTGGGACAGGAGAGAGAATAGGGATCCCTCTTGTAACCAAGAGAGGGGGTGACAACAGAGGCATTTGTACTGTAGTGTAGTTTGCTGTAGGGATGGGCTGCTCTGCTCCTTTTCCCACTGACCAGATTATATCAATGCCAACCCAAACCAGTCCATTCCCAGAGTGTTACTACCTGCACCTTTCTGGTTCCCTGTCAGAACTACTGTCTTTTAGGTTATGGGTAGGTTGTTTTCAGTATATGCCTCTGCTGGGATAGACCCAAAGCAGAGTCTCCTGCTTTAAATTTTCCATTCAGTTTCCATTTCCCAATATGGTCAAGATTAGCTGCTGATATTGTGAAATTAAAAACTTGCTCTGGTTTTCTGTGGAGGGACATAGGGAGGAAGAATGTTTTTCTAAAAAGCCTATGGGGAGGACAAGAAGGAGGGCTTCTTTTCTTTCTTTTCTAAGGGCAGTGGGCCAACTAGGGTCACTTGAGGTGAGTATGCCACATGGGTGCAAGGAACAAGCCTAATGCCATAACAGGCAACCTTGTTTAGCCTGATCCAGCCTGGTCCAACTGAGCCATCTCACCAAGCCCTATAGTCTAAAATATAAAAAACAGATTAAAAAATTGTAAGTAGAGCAGACCGCATCTAAAATTTGTAAGACAGCAGTTAAAACACCAGCGGTGTTTCACTCTTAAGTTGAGCTGCTCGTAAGTAGAGATACCACTGTATTACCTTCCTAATAGCTGTTACATTTCAGTAAATGTGCATGTTACATATCTCTGTGGATTAGAAAGCAAAGATTAGCAAGTTACTTTAAAGCAAAAAGTAACCAATTAAAGCAGCTTTTACAACTGCTCTCCGACTTCCTGTCTCTAACAAGACTCCTGCCCTGGCTGCAACACCATCTAGCCATGGACTTTAAGAACATCATCTAACCAAGGACTTTAAAAGTAACCTCCTGGTAAAGCACATCATTTACCATGTCTGAATTTCTGGGACCTGCTATGAAGAAGAGTGATTTACACTTGAAAGCTTGCAATGTTCTTTGTTTTTTATTTTTATTAGTGGCCTATAAAGGTATCACCTGTAACCTAGTTTTGCAAGTTACTTTATTGGACTATAACTCCCAGAATCCCCAAGTTAATGCAAAAGTTACTGTTTTGGATGAACAATTTTTCATGTCACAGACTAAGTAAATATTCAAGTTGTACGGCGACTTGTGTGTTGTAGCATAATATAACTCACAATAGCAGATAGTAGGGGGGCACTCTTTCTTTCTTTCTTAAAGATGTGACATTCAGCTTTTTCCTGATTTCTGCAGTTTAGCATGCAACCGGACAGCAATACTGGGTAATAGTGCAGAGGGCTGAGAAAGTTCTGAGAAAGGCCTGCCAACGCAGCTGGCAGTGAAGGCTTCTGAGTTTTAATCCAAGAACATCTGGGGACCCAAGGCTGCAAAACACTGGTCTATATGGAGCACAGAGCAAGGTATGTCTAATAACTAGAAAACAGATCAAAATGGTTCATGCCATATCAGATGGCACTGTGTCAAGCAAGTGGAATTCCTATCATATTTTCATGGATTTGTACTTTTTTCTTGCCACCATTAAAAACTGATAGCAAAAAATTATAACCATCTCATGATCATATCATCAGAAGCCCCTATAACAATAAGTCATTGTTGCTTTCTTAATAAAAACCAGTAACGTCCAAAGAAAATGCAAGAATTAATGTGTGCAATTTGCATAATATGAAAAAAACACATTTATTCGCATAATATACAAATATATATATCCTATCTGGAGTGGTTGGAGATGTAGGCATAGCAGTGGATCACAAACCTTATGCTCTTCATAATAAAATATTGCCATCTTACACGTTTAAAAGGATTAGCAGTTTTCCTTTTAGCTAAACACTGCTTGCCTGATTCAGTGCTTCCTTTCTATAATGAACATATATTTTGCAAATTATATTGTAGGACCTGCACTTAATATTCTCTCATTTGAAGGACTATTTTATCTTAGCTTATCACTCAAAGGATTCTCTTATAATGATAGCAAATATAAATATAACTTACCAAGTATTTCTAATTTTGTTTGAAATTACAGAAGTTAAGATTCTGTTCTTCAAAACTGTAAATAGCAATCCTAAAAATAAAATTCCTCACCTGATGCCTGATTAGGAGACACAAACAGGTACTCAAGAAAGAAATTGCTTTGCTTGAGAGGAAGATGCTCTTTGGATTGATGAAAAAATCCACTGCCTAAAATTCCATCTTGCTGTGACCAATCACATAAAAGCAAGATACACCACTCTTGCACTAATTGCACTGTAAGCTGCTGTGGCTCAAATTAAAACAAAACCAGAGTAATGGGTTCAGTAAGAGATAAAAATATGGAAATAACTGTGAACATTATGATCTATTGCAAGCAAACAACTTGTATTAGATAAGATTCCAACTTGCCAAAATTGGAATGTAAGAGATCTATATATATCTTGGAGTTTTCTTTGCAACCTTGCATGCTGTCTATGAAAAATGAAAAATATCAATTGTAAGTAATAAAATAATCTAAGCTTATTAACTTCAACTTTTATTCCATTAATGTTTTAGTCTAAAAACTCATGGCTAGTAAGATACACAGCGATGAATGAGACTGACAAGAGAAGATAATAGATTTTCTTATTGGGCATAAGGATATTATTGGACTTCTTGCATGACTTGACATGTTCTAGTTTTCTGCATTTTACACATCTTATTAGTCATTCCAGTATTTTTTTCCTCTGGTCCCCCTCTCAGTCCTGAAAATTCCTCTGACAAAGTCAGCATTTCAAATGATTCCACCTTTTCTAAATGGCTGCCTGTGTTGATTTTCAGAAGGCTTTTGATTTTCTTGATTTTATAAGGCTTTTGACACAGTCCTTCACCTAAGGCTGCTGACAACATTGCACAGTCAGGGGATAAGAGGGCAGGTGCTTTTATGGATTGAGAATCAGTTGAGATCCAGGAAACAGAGAGTAGAGGGTCAATGGGCAATTTTCACAAAGGAGAGAGGTGAAAAGTGGTGTGCTCCAGGGATCTGTCCTGGGTCCGGTGCTTTTCAATCTATTCATAAATGACATGGAGACAGGGATAAGCAGCGAGGTGGCCAAGTTTGCAGATGACACAAAACTTTTCCAGGTGGTGAAGACCAGAGAATATTGTGAAGTGCTCCAGAAGGATCTCTCCAAACTGGGAGAATGGGCTGTGAAATGGTACATGTGTTTCAATGTTGGAAAATGTGAAGTAATGCATATTGGGGTAAAAAAATCTAAACTTTATCTATCAACTTATGGGCTCTGAGCTATCCGTGATGGATCAGGGAAGAAATCTTGGTGTGCTGGTGGACAGCTCGATGAAAGTGTCTACCCAATGTATGGCAGTGGTGAAGAAGGCCAATTTCATGCTAGGGATTATCAAAAAAGGGGATTGAAAATAAAACAGCCAACATTATAATACAAAATGATAAGGCCCCACCTGTATTGCATACTGTTCTGGTCACCGTATCTCAAAAAAGACATAGGGGAACTGGAAAAGGTTTAGAAGAGAGCGATTAAAATGATTACTGGGCTGGGGCACCTAACTTATGAGGAAATGCTACAGTATTTGGGGCTCTTTAGTCTGGAAAAAAGGTGCCTAAGAGGGGATATGATTGAGAAGTACAAAATTATGCAGGGCATGAGTAAAGTGGTTACAGGGACACTCTTCTCCCTCTCACAAAATACCAGAACTAGGGAACATCCACAGACTGAGCATTGGGAGAGTGAGAACAGACAAAAGAATATACTTTTTCACCCAGCATATTGTTAGTCTGTGGAACTCCCTGCCACAGGACGTGGTTATGACATCTCGCCTGGATGCTTTCAAAAGGGGATTGAACAGATTCCTGGAGGAGAAGTCTATCACAGGTTACAAGCCCTGATGGGGATGTGTTATCTCCAGACTTTAAAACAGGGTACTTCAAAGGCCAGATGCAAAGGGAGTGGTATCAGGAGACTAGTCTCATGTGCTCCCAGAGGCATTTAGCAAGGCCACTGTGAGATACAGACAACTGGACAAGATGGGCCCTTGGCCTGATCCAGCATGGCTCTTCTTATGTTCTTAATGTCCACAATTCCCTGCCAGGCAACAGAACTGGGGACAGACAGCATTTTATAACGCCCATTCTCAAGATGGAACCCATTACAGTACATTCTTCTACTTGAGGAAATTGCACAGCTTGCAGAAAATCACTTTGACTTGGCAGGATGATAATCACCAGGCTTTTACGTCGGCCAGTAAGCGCTCCTGCTCCCGCCTGCCGTTCTTTTGGGACTCAAACCGGCCATTCTCGGAGGCAGAGGCGAATCTTCCACCTGTGAGTTTCCTCTGCTTTCGAATCCCCCCCCCGAGAATTTATTTGAATGATCCACAACAGCTTACATTAAAACAGAATAGTTAGTTTTTAAGACGCCACATGTCTTTGTCTTTTGTTTTATATTGTTTTGCTTCTTTGAATTGCGCGCATCCCGGACTCGCCCTGGGTGAAAGTCACCACGATCGGCTCCCTGGGAACAGGGAACGTCAGCGCCTCTTTTGCAAGAACTACGTTTCCCAGAAACCCAAGCGGGACAACAGGCGACATGTGCAGCCCTTCGCCCCATGGACGCGGGGTTGTATTGACAGCCTCCTTGGTAGCCGTTATTACGGAAAGGTCGTTCGTGGAAAGGTAAAGTGATAAATCAGAGGTGGAGCGGGTTGGGATTTTAGGGGCAGAAAAGGAAGGACGACTCCGTTATTGCACAGAAACAACCTCTCAAAACGTGGTAGTTTTTAAGGCGCCACAAGACCCTTCGCTTCCTGCGTGCTGCCCTGAGCTCGGGGCCGAGTAAAGGGTTTGGGGTGGGATGATGGCTTTTTAGCATCTAAAATGTAGTGGCTGTGGAGGTGAAATGGTAGGACGAGGCCGGGATGTTCAGGTTGGCAGTTATTAAAAGCTACGGCAGCGATGGTGGTGGGGTATTCCAGCTGCCTTCCGTGAGAAGCGCCAGGATGCCTATTATCCAAGTCCCTTTAATTCTACACCTCGCAAGGGGAAAGAACGAAGATTCTCCTATACCTCCTTTGTGTTGCCTTTTAAAACAATTACGAGTTGAAAGAAAAGCGTTTTAACCCAACGTTTCCTAGCACGGTTTGCACATCCTTCCAGGGTAGGCGGGCTAGTCCATTGCCACAAAAACAAAGTCTGGTGGCATCTAACAACTTTTGATTGTAGCCGATCACAGTCTAGCCTACTTCTGCTACCATCCACTGAAGTTTATGCCTAACGAAAATTATTGCTCTTAATGTGCCCCCCCCCATTCAAGCGGATATCCTGTATCCTCCTTTCTGAGAGTAAGGATCTTCAGTTTTTATGGGACATCACTAAATATACTTGTGTATTGTTATACTGTATTAAAACATTTAGAAAACAAAGAGGGAAACTTTTGGGGGACTATGTATCTAGAAAGCAAAGGAGGTAGAAAAAAGATTATTAAGATGATGTATGAGGAATTAATCATACACCCTTTTAAACAAACAGCTATCAATTTAGTCACCTGTATTTTTGATATTTTTTCCATTGTTTAAAAGAAGCTCATATAAGACTTCAATACTTTCTTGACATATAGAACATCCATATGGCTTATTGAAGAATGAAAGGTAAAGTACTGATGGTCTCTTCATACTTGGTTAACAACATTCAATAATGTATTTTGCAAATTGTCAAAAACTGCAGTACATATTTAACTGTCTTTTAATAAGTTGCATATACTGTATATTTTATGGAGCCTGCATGGAGATGGACTGTATACTAACAAGTTAATAAAGAGAAGTAATAATTTATCATTGGGAGGACAATGTCATGTGTAAAAATGTGGAATATATAGTAGAAGTATATCTGCAACAACACTGTGTATTATAATGTACTGAATTTATAATTTGTGAGATATGCTACTTAAGATAAGCTCATTCTAAGCTGTGAGTGGTGATTTCCCACAGCTCCTAAATATACCTTTCTCTCCACCACTCATGTATCACCTATTTTGGAAATCACCTTTCCTTTTCAGTCATCTCCATCATAAAAGTGGTATAAAAACCAAATCAGGTAAGTAAATCAGGTAACTGGGTAAGTAAATGTGTAAGCAGATGTTGTCTCAGCATGATTGATATCACGAGTCCACGTTGTCTCCTCAGTGGTGCTGGGGGCCACTTTTCAGGTATCCTTGGAAGTTACAACAGAGAGAACTACATGGTCCTTACACAACACAGAGAGATCACATTTCCTGCATTTGTATTGTGTAAGGATCACACAGCTCTCTCTTTTGTTGAATTAATAATGTGTGAGTGTAACAGCCGTAATGAATCTCAACTTCTCTTCTAAAACCCTCTCATAGAAGAGAACTCAAAAATGTTAATTTAACTTAAGCAGTTAATTGAAAAACCTATTCATTTATAATTTATTTGGACTTCTTCAGGTTTGCAACAATAGCTGTACTGGAGGACTATGAAGTGGCCCTGTGTGGTGCTGATGAGAAACATACAATGCCATGTCTGGATATGTTCAATGTTGGTCCCAAAGAAAAGCAAACCAGTTCCATATTACTATATCTATGGCCAAAGACTGCTGTCAGATCATAGGCCTAAGAACATTAAAGACTCTTACAGGCTGCTTAAACTTCAGGAAGGCTGCTCGCTGGATGATGCCAGAAATTCATATCGAGAACTTGCCAAGCAGTATCACCCTGATAGTGGATCACCTACATCAGATTCTGCCACATTTGTACAAATTGAAGAAGCATATAGAGTTGTGCTTAATGATATTGCCGAGATAACAAAATCAAGAGACAAGGCAGAGGAAGATGAGGAAGAGAAATTCAAGTCTAAAGCACCACAACATAGACATTATTTAAGTTTTGAAGGTATTGGTTATGGTACTCCAAGTCAAAGAGAAAAGCAGTATATGCAGTTTAGAGTTGATCGAGCTTCTGAACAGGTCACGGAATACAGAAAGCAAAGAATGGAGAGGCAGCTTGCGATGAATGAAACTATGTTAGCTAAAGATGTACGGAAAAGCAAGAAAGCAAAAATCACCCAAGCCATTGAACGGTTGGTTGAAGACCTCATTCAGGAATCTATGGCAAAAGGAGATTTTGATAATCTTGGTGGCAAAGGAAAGCCATTGCAGAAATTTTCAAATTGCCCGCATATTGATCCTATGACTCACAATCTGAACCGCATCCTGATAGACAATGGATACCAGCCAGAATGGATTCTCATGCAGAAAGAAATACGGGAAACCATTGAAAAACTAAGGAAAGATATAGTAGCTTTAAGGAATAAACTAGGAGATCCAATGACCCCACAAAAAGAAACACAATGGAAGGAGGCCTGCGAACAGTTTATAGAAAACATCAAGGCATTGAACAAAAGAGTTAATGATTTCAACTTAGTTGTCCCTGTTCTCAGCAGACAGATGGTACACTTCAATGCCGACAAAGAAATTGCACGTGCACAAGTGATATACGAAACCCAGGTGAAAAATGATGCTGAAAAGGATGCAAAGAAAACAGAAATTGTAAATGGTGGAACATCTGACATTAAAACCAGCTTTTTTAAATGGATGACTCTTATTTTGAAGTAGAAATCTGTATACAGTCATTTGCATTTCCTATTCAATGCACTTTCTGAATAATTAAGGCATTTTCCCCTTCTGCCTTATTGTCAGAACAATCTCTAGTTCAAACAGATAACAATTAAGTTTATTGTAGAAATAGAGGATCAAATAAACAGATATCTACCAACATACCTAGCTTTTGTCAACACTTATTTGTGTATGTGCAAGTTTAATTGTCCAGTAAACAGAATAATAGTCCAATAAACAGAATGATAATATAATGCTATTACAAATTAGTAAAAAATCAGTAATATTCTTCCTCACAAAAACAGCTAGACATCTAGAAAGGCAGGATACACAATCTTTAGGGGCAATTGGGAATTAAACAAGCATGACAAAATTGTTCACACAAGAAACAGTTGTATGCACTTACTCTATTACTGATTTGTGAAATGGGGACATTACTAAGAGATCTTGGAAAGTTACTAATGTCCTTATCAGTGGGTGTTGTTACCTGAATAGTTTGTAGGACAGAAACAATATCAATAGATACGGAGAAATATATCAAATATACTTTAGAAACATATTTTATATGGCCTTTCCATCGATATAGGACATTTATGGCAGCTAAGTCAATGACTCTGTTTTAAAAAGTCACAAAATGTATCTCCTTATAGTGTGTAGAAATCCATCAAGGAGCTGGAAGCGCTCAAGAGGAGGGGGCGGGCCAATGTACAAAAACAACACGTGGATAATAAAAATGTAATTGAATTGAGAGAGAGAAATTTATATAATTTATATGCCGCCCACTACCCAAAGGTCTCTGTAATTACAGTAATTAGTTTTTTTTTTAAATAATCATTATAAGGGGGCGCCGGGAAGCAGCATATGCTATGGAAAGTATTCCGTAACTACCGTGCCGTGCCGGCCCAGTGTTTTGAAAATCCGTCTTGCAAATCTCAATCGAAGGCTGGCGATTAGAATCCTAGGCGAAGCCTTTTTTATGTTTGATTGCCGGAGCAAAATGTTCATGCAGTATGTGTCTTGATGTGATGGAGAGGTGCTTGCCTTTTTACGCTCGGATCCCTTGGACGTTTAATGGAAATCGTTCTCATTTTAAAAAGGGAGGGTTCACCTTTCCAAGAAAGATGACTAGCATCTGGCGTACGTGCCCGCCTTCTCCCAGAGGAGGCCACGGAGCACCAGCAATTACCCCACCCTCACCCTTCGGCAGCCAGGGCACCGCATCCGCCGGGAGGGAGAGAGGGAGAGTGAGGATAGGCGGGGTCAGTTTCGCGATCCTTTTGGTCCAGCCGAGGGAGCCTGCGCCGCGCCGCGGCCCAATCACGAAGCCTCCTAACCCCCCGGCCCGCCTTCCGCGGTGGTGGCGGCCGATTGGTCGAGGCGCCTGTCGCTTCTTCCCACGCCGTTTGTTGGCAGAGCCGGCCAGGTTGGGGCCGTGGATGGAGCGGCGGCGGCGGCAGCGGCAGGTGAGGCGAGGCCAGGTGAGGTGAGGCGAGGCGAGGGGGGGGCTGTTCGGGCTGAGGTGACTTTCTCCCTCACACACACACACACACCGCCGCCGCCGCCGCCGCCATTCCCAAACGACGGGGGCCCTTGGTGGTGTTGGGAGGGGAGAGGTCGTGTGTCATTCGAAGCTCCTTCTCTCGTTCTTCGTTAACCGGAGGGAAAGTGCCTTCCCGGGGGGGGGCGCTGGCCTCGGGAATGACCCTGAGCGCCCCCCCGCCCCCCGACCGGCGCCTGCCTTTCCACCCCACACACACGCCGCCACTCCCCTTTGCCTGGTGGCCGTGAGGCCAAGTGGTCACGGCGAGGGGACGCCTTGCTTGCCCTTCGTTTCGGTTTGGGCCCTTCGTCCCTTCCGTGCCTGCGGGTGCTTCCGCGGCCGTCCTTGGCGTCGAGGAGGCCTTCGCAGGACATGAGGAGACTGACTGAAAAGTGGGGAGATGGGAAAGTTTCTTTTACAGTGGTGCCCCTACTTAAGAGCAGTTCGACTTAAGAGCAGAAAACTGTTGGCATTTTAACTGCCTCCTTACAAATTTTAGATATGGTCTGTTCGACTTACAACTTTTTTTCATTTTGTTCTGATTTTAACTTAGTTTTTCATTTTTTTTCGATAGCTACCCCAACTTAAGAGTAGTTTGACTTAAGAGCATGCATTTGGGATGGCTTAAATTCGTTAGTCGAGGTACCACTGTATTTCCCTTCCCACCCAACCCTCCCTGTCTGTCTCTTCCCTCATGTAGCTGAGCATTGAATTATATTTTTTAATCTCGCTCCCTAAAGCGAGATGGTTTCCCATCCTTGTGGATGGATTTGTTTTTTTCCTGGCCTTGTCTGCACCCCTCACATTTACCCCCCCCCCCCGGCCGGGCCAGAGACACGGAGGCAGGACGTGAGAAGAGTTGGGACTCGAGTTTCACCCACGGCTTCCGCTCTCACGCCCTTCCACTTTAATTGTACACACGGCGGTTGGCCCAGCATCATCAGTCACACTATCTTTCCGCCTCCTGAAACTGGTTCCACTGGCGAGACCACACTCGGGAGAGAAGCAACTCCAAGGCTGAATGGGTCCTTCCTGAAGGGCAAAAATGATGTGAAGAAAACATCTGTAGCATTGGCTTTATTGTTATAATGGTCACATTGGTGTTCCCAAGGAAAGCAAACTGCTTGGGAAGAGCTTTTCTGGAAGTTGGGCCATGGCAACTGGACTTCTTTGTCTTGAGAGATTGAAGACTGACAAAGCTGTTTGGATGAGCAGCGAACGGCTTCAATCTCTCAAGAAAAAGAAGTCCAGTTGCCAGGACTCAACTTCCAGATAAACTCACCTGGATGACTGAGAATCAACACAGACATGTTGCTTGGGGAGAGTATTCATCACTTTTTTTAGATCATAAAGCATTGGGTTTTAAACACCTCAAATTGGTGGATCTAGTTAATAGTTTCTCTACCTATTCCACATTTTACCTATATTGTTTTAACTCTTTATTGATCTGTATTTGATATTACAATATGTGGAATCATTGGTCTTAGTCTGTGAAAAGTAGCTCAGCTTGGTTATTTTGTTCCTTTTTTAGGATTGGAAGTTTATGGAAATCTGATGTAAAAACACAGATAAAGGAGTCAAACTGAACTTGGAAAATGGCAGGTTTCTTAGACAATTTCCGATGGCCTGAATTTGAATGTATTGATTGGAGTGAAAGAAGAAATACAGTTGCTTCAGTGGTAGCTGGGATCTTGGTAAGTCTTGAAACAAACAAATGCCAGATGTCTCTTTCAGGCAATATTTTTCTTGCTTTCCGATTTCAATTCTAATATTCAGCAATGTTTTGTAAGAATGTGTAGCATCTTTTCAGCAGTTCTTCAGAGGAATAAAAAGTCCAATAATAGGATGGCAGAACATGTCATAAATGACATGTTTAAACTTTTATAGGCAGAGAATGACTTGCTTTCTAGTCTTTATAGTCATGCAATAAGAGCCATCTCATATAACTGTATGTGTAAACTTGGAGACAGATGTCAGACATTCTTTGTATTTGCAAGAGATACCCAATTACTGATTATAAATCTTTTTTTTTAATTTGCAGACTTACTTTCGTTGGAAAACAGTTGGCCTCTTATACCATATTTTTTTAAAAAGTTGCTGTGTTCATTGGGTACCAGAAAGCTATGCATAGGTTTGCAGCCTCAGATGGCTGTGTAGTGTGCACTTACTTGGGTATATGTCTTGGTGAGATTTGTAAGTGGGGGACACCCACGTTTAATATTGCACTGTTAGCTGATCATTCTCATTTGCATCCTGTGCCCATGTCCAAGCCATTTATCTTAAAGAAGTACTGCAACTCTTGTTTGACAGTCCAGAAGAAGGACAGCTGGATTAATGCTTATCTTGCCGAAAATGGCATAAGAGTATGAGATGCAAGTCGGGCTGCTTATCTTTTTTTTGAAAATACAAAGCACCCTATTATGGCTGTACCATGGAATAGAGCAAACACGGGTTTGTCAGATTAGCATTACTTGCAATGGTAATCTGGCATTGTAATGGTTAGTCTGGCATTATTCTAGTCACATATGGTAAATGTTGTGCAGTGGTAGCTGTTTTCCAAAGTAACTTCTCACTGTAAGCAATGGAAGTGCAGATTCGGATTTCATAATAAGTTAATAAAATTTGGAAAGTAGTAGTATGAAATATTAAATCTGTTTCTGATACAGATTATTTCTTTATTGTGGTTAGTGTGATGTTATTCTTATATTGTGATTAGCATGATGTTAAGGAATATGGAGCAAATATGTGAGAAGTATTTGAGTCACTGTCTTAAGTGCCAGCAAATGAAATTCTTATTTTAAAAAATTAAATGTAATTATTTTGCAATCATATATTTACATAAGAAAGTATGATGTCATGCTTTTTAATATTATCTTTATGTACTGCTATGTATATTTAAATGACACTACCTTACATTTAAGTCCATGTGGTGAACTGTACAGTCTCACACATCCAAAGGTAGATGAGAACAAAGAAGTCTTGCTTTTGTTGTGGTGTTCCATTAGTTCTGATGGAGACTACTTGACTAATGTACATTGTGGTCTCTCAGTTGATCACAGTAATAGCAGTTAGATTTAACATTATGGTGTGAAATCTTACTGTTCACTTGAAGTGTCTCAGGGAACTTTTGATCTACTTGTTATAAGGGGAATAGGTCTGTGGTCTATTTGAAGGTGGGTGGATCCCTCTTCTAAAGTATAAATGGTTCTTTGTGGCACTGTTTTGCACATTAGATGTGGAGGGACAGAAGCTCTTGAGGTGCTTCAGAAATGGACAGGAGATGAATGCAGCCCACTGGTTGTGTGGGAGCCAGCCCTACTTTAGAAAATACAGAATCATTAATATTTCTAGTTATTGGAAGGAAAAGTGTCCCATAGTTGTAATACTATGACTGATTGTCTCAGAGGCCTGCCATCTATTATGGAAGTGGATGGCCAGGATCCATAAGATTACAAGCCCTGGCAAGTGGTGGAGTGAGAAGAGAAGCAAATTATGTTACATGGGTGACCTTTTTATAGATTTCTCTTGTAGCTTAATGATAATTTCTTCTGCAGTTTTTTACAGGTTGGTGGATAATGATAGATGCAGCAGTAGTTTACCCTAAACCAGAAGAATTGAACCATGCATTCCATACATGTGGAGTATTTTCCACATTGGCTTTTTTCATGTAAGTACTGTATACATAAATAGAGTTCCATACTTTGGAATAGCGTTTACATGTAATTGCCTTCTATAGAAAAAGAGAACTTGCAAAGGAATCCTGCAGAGATTTTCCAGTCTGTATGTGTTCTCATAATTGAGCATCTTATAGAATTTTTGCTCTGTACATGTACAGCTTCTCTCTTTTGAGAGATGAGATATTGTGCTGTCTTTTTAAGGGAAAAAGGCTTTCTTACCTGTGGTGATTCCACCATTTGAAGACTTTATGTTTAAACCTATACACAATTACTTATACAGCGGTGCCTCTTAAAACAAATATAATTCTTTCTACGGGGCAATTTGTTTTAAGAAAATTTTGTCTTACGAAACACAGTTTCCCATAGGAATGCATTGAACATGAAGTAATCTGTTCTAGAGCCTGTGGGTTGCTTTGTTTTATGAAGATTTTGTCTTACAAATTGTGATTTCCCACAGGAATGCATTGGGAATGGATTAATCCATTCCGGAGGCTAGAATAAAGACAAAAATAACTGGCTTTTTTCCTGGGTACATGTGTAACGGATTTTGTCACGTGAAGCATCCCATAAGGAATTTGTTTGTCATGCAAAGCATGCCTATTCCCTGATTTTTTTTCTTCCTGCAAGTTTTTTTTTGTCTTCCAAGGCATTTGTCTTAAGAGGTACCTCTGTATTATGCTTATATGTAGACATGTTTGGAATGTTGTATTGTGGATGGGTATGGATGGTGTGGTAGAGTGGTTGGCAGTTCATTTGTTTGATAGTCATGAGAATGTCATGGGGGTGGCTGTTAATCAGTGAAGTTGAGATATGACTGTTTAGAGGTATCAGAAAACATGAGAGATGATGTTTGAGAAAGAGAGTTAGAAGATCTGTCTTGTGTTAGTGAGAAAGGAATTATGTATATACTACATGGTGGAGTCTAGAAACAGCTAAGCGTACAGTTAAAAGATATAGAGAAAATAATGAGAAAGTGTGTGAGAATATTATAAAAGATTATGTGGATTATTAACCTTTCTTTTCTATTACTAGGGAAACAACATTTCCCCAATAAATTCCTTTTGTTTAGTTCTCGGAAAAACTATATTCTTTATTTATCCATAGATAAAATTTTAAAAATATTCGCAATCAGAGAGAATAGAGTGTAAAACATGTGTCAGCTTAGGTAATGGAATACCAAAGCTTACTGTAGATAAGAAGATGTTAAAGTTTACATGAAGAAATATTTCCTTTGAAAACTGAATAAAAAATCCAACTAGTGTTGGGAGGCACTATCTATCTGCTTGACACCAATCAAGGGACAACCTCAGATACTCTGGGCAGGTGTGGGGGTTCTTGTCCAAGTGAAATAAAAAAGTAGCTAGATTTAAAGCTGGAAGTACCAGCGAGCTGCCTTGTGGTTGCCTGGAAAGTATGGAACTCACTAGAGTGTGAAAGTCTTTCTGCTGTTTAGTAGTCTTATCATTGCCACATTAAAAAAGACATTTAATTATTATTAGTAAATTGCACAAAAATCATTAAACAGAAGTTACAGGTCTAAAATTTGTGTGACAGAGCAACTATTGAGTGCAGGACTCCTATTCTTCAGTGCTGTTTACTACATCATTTTTGTGTTGGTATCAGTTTAGGTTTAAACAGTGGCTCTGGAGTCAAAAAGAAGAATGCTAACATGAAATAACTTACAAAAGAATTGGAATGTTACACGCAATCTCCAGTTCAATGAATGGTATAAAGAAGTGTGGAATAGAGTTATATTTAGAGAGATATATTGAGAATTTATTGATTTTGTTTTAACAAAGAAGAAGGGTTGTGAACTTTCACAAGTCTATGCTATTTTTAGTTTTGTGTGTTAACAACAACCTTATTTATTTATTTATTTATTATTTATTTATTGCATTTCTAGACCACCTGATTTCCCAAATAGGGACTCTGGGCGGTTTGCACAAAGCAAATAATAATTATTAAAAGCAAACAAAAGAATGAATAGCAAATATAAAAAACATAGACTAAACACACTAAAAATCCAGACCCCAGCAAGAGAAAGACTGAGGGATGGCTAATTAACAACAACAACAACAACAACAACAACAACAACAACAACAACAACAACAACAACAACAACAACAACAACAACAACAACAACAACAACAACAAACATTACATCACCAATCCCCGCAAGATCTTTAAAGCTTTTTTAAAAGCTGACAGGGACTCCATTTGGCGCATTTCACAAGGCAATTTGTTCCATGTTGCAGGACCAGCTGCCAAGAAGGCCCGATTATAGGTGACTACAAAATAGAAAGTGCTTACCTTGAAGCTTCTAATTTTTAGGAAACATATAGCAATCACTTCTGCCCTTTAGCTTAAAAATGTTGTTTGTGTTGCAGGATAAATGCTGTATCAAATGCTCAGGTGAGAGGAGACAGCTATGGTGATGGATGTTTAGGAAGAACAGGTGAGAGTATTCTGTTTATGCAAATAAACTTTTGAATTCTGATCTGAAGCTTTGCTGTACATGCAGAGGATGATATAAGCCATGTCCCAATGTAGTATAGTATTAGAATGCAAGGTATTATGCTTGTGTTGTTGCTAGAAAGTTATGGTGTAGCAATCTTGTTTCATTCACAATGAATTAATGGAAACATAATTTTTAATAGCTAAAATCCAGTTGGTGGAGCGGTGGGGTGTAAATGCTGCATACTGTATAGCATTAATAGCTGCCAGTCTCATTATTCACCAACTTGAGTTTAACAGACTTTGGGAAGCCTTTAGGAGCTTTAGGACAGGGAAGTGGGAGCCTTTAATATCCAAAACCACTGCTTAGAGTCCACCACTGGACTTCCAAAGGCTTCTCAAAATCAAAATAATTTCCTACCCAGCTATGGAAATGGGGAGGAGGAGGGTTAAATTAAGGATTGCTATTGACTGCTGATGACATTATCAGCATTTACATTGCACTTCCCCATTAATTGAGTTTTAGCCGATGACTTCTAGTACTGGTTAGTATTCTAGGATTTCAGAATTAACAAATGATGGTATGAAAACTGTAGTGAATTCTGGAAATGGCCTTCGTTTTTTATTTAACACTCTTCCAGGAATCTTAGTGACAAGCACATGTTGCATGGCTCCCACAGTATTCTTGCAGCATGTGTAGTACATTGCATGAAGAGGCAGTAACTGTACAGAAATTAATACATTGAATTTTGTGGCGAAGGCTGTGCACTGAAACCTCTTTCATCTTTCTCTCTGTATCTCTCTAAGTTGTATTGTACTGAAATGCTCCTTTCCAGTGGTCTTTTTCATTTATAGAAATTCTTTTGTCAGTGCTTGGTTTGATTGTATTCTTACAGGTGCTCGCATCTGGCTCTTCATTGGTTTCATGTTGATGTTTGGCTCACTTATCGCTTCCATGTGGATTCTTTTTGGAGCGTACGTTACTCGGAGTAAGAATCATGTCTTCTTATGTTTCAAATGTTACAAGTGGCAAAGAAAAATATCTTGTGGTTCTGAAGCAATGGATAAAAGGAACTTGTGTGCTCGGGGAGAGGGTCAGACAAAAAAAAAACACCCACAGAACAGAAAATGTATTTCTGGTTCCATCATATCTTATGCATTGAATACTGTTGCATTTAGAAATCATACACAGTTGTTTACTTAGGTGCAATTTAAAGAGCCCCCTCCCCTGGCTCCAGTTTAAGTACAAAACAGTTGGAATAGTACTGACTTTAGGAATGAGGTATAGGGTGATGCAGGGGGTGAAGATTCCATTATATAACTGTGAAACAAAGCCTTGCTATTTGAAATAGGAAGCCGGTAACACTGTCAATTGTCTTTTTTGATAAAAATGTTTATACTTGTACTGGAATTTTGTGTTGGTGAGTTCAGGCCTATCTTAATACTTTTGCATTTTTATATTTTAGATATTAATGTCTACCCAGGATTAGCTGTGTTTTTTCAAAATGCTTTGATATTTTTTAGGTAAGTAATACCACATGCCCTGAGTAGCTGTGTTAGACTTCTGATTTATAATAAATCTGATTCAAACTAGTATAATTGGTGTGTTAGGGTTTGTCATGGAATTCTAGATTTTGGTGCAAAACATCACCTGAACTAGAAACCAAACACTTGAAAACAGGATAGTTGAGTGGAGTGTGCTGGGTCAAAGGACTTGTTGTGAGCATTATGACATATGAATTTTCATAGGGATGCAAGGGTCCTCCTGACGTTGCTAGAATATCTTTTTCCGAACTCTTATAATGCTTACTGTCTGTTTCATAAAATGAGAGGCACCTAAGATCAGCCGCCTTTCCCTCCTACTTTTCTCAGCTGTTATACCACCCCAGGTCAATAGTTTTGTCGAGACAGTCCAGTTTGCTTGTATGTTCCAGATCATAAATGCAGGATATGATTGAAGGTGTTTGAAAACCTGTTGCACAGAAATGTGGTATATATTTACCTGAAAAGGAGAGAAAATAGCTAACCAGGTGTGTAACACACTGGCTTTCAGCATCAATTAAATCTCTAAATGGAGAGGGGAACCAGAAATAAATAACATAAAGGTGTAATTTCGGTTTCCTTTCTACTAATTACTGTTAATTCAGAAGTATAGGCATAGGCTGCAGGCAAGGAATGTAAAACGGAGTTGTCAGTAGCACTGGCCCTGGCTTGGTTAAAGGGTTTCTAAGTCAGAATTCTTTAATTTACCAAGTGTGTTAGCTGGCTATGTAAAAAGTGGCAACAAAGTTTGTTTTTTGTTATTGTTTTGTTTTGCTAATGCCTTCTTTTGAAAATCTAAAGATATGCATGCATTAATGCAGAATGGTTTTATCACTTTTCTTTGGAATTGTATGCATTCCTGGCAGAGGTAAAATTTAATGCTGACAAGAGAACTATTTCAAACCTATTAGACTATATAGACCCAAACAATTTGATTTAGTCACCATTAGATCCATGTTTCCAGAAATGTACAGTGTAATAGATTGTGTCCTTGAGGTATGGTTCTGATCCTCACTATGATGTGGAATTAATTCCAACACATTTAAATGCATCAGGCATTTACATTTATAATGCCATTTACATTTATAATGCCATTTATATGCTAGCTGTGCATTTTACAAGAAGACAGAAATGATGTTTAGCTTATAGATCTAAACTTCTATTTTTATAGCACCCTCATCTATAAATTTGGAAGAACAGAAGAATTGTGGGCTTAAGTGTGCACATTTTCTTCCCACTGCTTAGAGAGTCCTCTATGTAAATATAAATTAAGTTTTAATTGTTTTCTATTTTGCCTACTTCCTTGTATCACACATTTTGTAAGTTCTCTTATTTTTGGAAAGTGAACTGATTTAAATATTCTGTTCCAATTTGCTGTATTTAGTTATTTTAATAGAACAGAATTGCGTATATTGTACATATTGTGGCACTCTGATATACATAAGAGTGAATGGTAAATTTACATTGCAGTCAGCAGGTTTTCCAGCTCCATTGTATGGCGAATGTGTTAGGTTCACAGATATTTCAAGATCACATACAGCTTAAGCACATACGAGCGTTATAACATATTACATTAGCTAAGGGGTGAAAACTTTGATTATATGATCAGAAAGCAAGACTAAGGAATCTTACAAAAAGTACTATTTGTGGGGTTCCTCATAGCAGCCATTTTGTAATGCATGAAAAAGATCAATTGAAATGTTCCTAAAACATTTGGCAGCATAATCTAAAATTTCACCCAAGAGTAATTGTCAGTAATGTTCAGTTCCACAGCTAAATCTGTTGAAGAAAGGCATGATACACCTGTGAAAATTCTAAAATGCAGTAATATGTTGCTGCCTTAAAATTAAGATTGAAGTACTAATATGTTTGGAAAGTTGAAACAAATTTCTACGCATGAAGCTCATGGGGTTTCAGTATTAAAAAACCTATCCCCTATTAATACATTGTCTTGTTGAAACATTACAGTACTTTATGTATTCAGACTGTTTGTGAGTCTTTTAATGCCAAATCCACGTGCTTGAGAATGATTCAGAGCAAAGGAGATCCTGTATTCTGATTACTGCAGGAGCTCCTGCTTTACTGTTTTTTACAAGGAAATAAAGTATCTTTAGATATTTCCTGCTAGGTTCCAAATAAAAGGGAGAAGTGGAAGAAATCAATTATATATTTTTTTATCTTCTTTAATTTAATGTGTGGCAAGACTATTTGTTTTTCAAAGAGTTGAGAGAGATTATTCATACAAATAATGGCATGTGCAGTACTGCATTAACCAGAATTGGCTATACGCTTTATCCCAAATCTGAATGGTGCATTGATATTCATAACAAACTGCATAATTTGAACAGTTCTTGTCCCCATCTCCCTGAGACTAAGACATTTGGCAAGAATAAGTTATGGGGGCGGGGGGGGGGATGAAGAATCCGGCGAGTTAGAAGTGCTCTCGTTCTGACTGTAGCAGCCGGAATTGCCAAGGGCCAGTTCCAAGCCTTCTATCCTGCATGTTTTTGGACTTTCCCAACCATTTCTCTAAGTAAATAGACCTGTTATGGATAATTTTATAAAACCATTTACAGACATCAGAGCCTTCAGAGGACAGACTATGAAGCAAATACTTAAGCTGAGAGTTCTCCTGTGATGTCAGGCGTATTTCTGTATGATTTTACCATCAGTCTATCATTTTAATTCATTATTACATTTTTGTGTAGAGTACTTGCTTGTTCACTGTAATTATAATAAAATCCAATAAAGAAACATAGATTATTTGGCTCTACAAATTTAATTGATCAGTACTCTTAAGGTGCCAAGAGTGCAGTTCCCCACAGATAGTCAGTGGAAAAAGAAAATCTATCTCAGCCCCAGGAATCTTATTAAAAATAACTGGGGGAGATGTGCAAAGTTGTGTCTCTCTTTCTCACACACCAGTGATCTTTAGATGTTGGTGGGCATGGAGTAGGAATTCTTAATCACTGCCTGCCTGTGTACTGAGTCTGTGTACTGTGGCTCCCAGCTCATACCAGGTTGTGGCCCCCCACACAAGAAAGTGATATTTGTGACTCTCCAACTTAGGTTTTGCCGCTAAACGAAGAGGTTTTTTTAGGGAAAGGTTCAGAAACTTGAACTCATATCAGTATGTGGCCCTATTCAAAATGATGTAAAGTCTTGAATCAAATGTTCTTCACTCACTGTGGTTTTATTTAACACAGCACCAAGTGTATGAAGATTTTGAATCGAATAATTTTGAACCCCTTTGCAGGTCTACCGCCTAATAGTGCCTGAAAATTTCCCTACAAGCACCAGTTTGAATTCAGTAGCCAGACAGGATTTCTACTCCCCAACTGTTTGTAAAATAATAAAATAGCATCTGTAGAGAAACTACAAACAAAACTGTTAGTCCTAAAAAGGCTAATTGTGATCTGGCCTCACAGTTGTGTGTTCTTGTTGTTCTCAGAACAGTACAAGGTAATGTAGTGATGAGAGCACAATTATTTGCAACCTCACTCAACACAAACTGCATCCCGTTTTTCCCTTTCTCACATCATTTACTTTATCCTAATTGATACTGTTAGCTTTTATAAACGCAGGCTAGTATTCTGTTGCCTCTGGCAGGCTTCCTGTTGCATGAGCAATTATGTGACCTATCTTGCTACCAGTACAAGAACAAGTACACAACAGAGAGCTTGCTGGAGTGGTAGGGAACATTTACATGATTTTCTGTAGACACATGTATTAATTGCCAAGTCCATTTGGGTCTCGGTTTCTTTTGTCCATCTTCCATTGTTCATTCGGGACAGTGTTCCTGGGTCAGAGTTCAACAACTGCCGACAGGGGCGGTTGTGTCCCTGTTGTCTTCACAGGTATGTTGTGCTCTTCAAAGAGGATATACTATGCTTTTTGTGTTCTATTTGGCCATGACAGACACAGTGGTACATATTAATTATGATATTGGCAAAAATACTGTATAACTAATATATTGCAAATAATCACTTCCTCAACCTTAGTTCATTTCCATAAACCCATGAGTTGCTTTTCAACTCCGATTCTGAGCTTTCAAGGCATTGTGCAACATGACAGATGTGTCAAAAATAACAGTCTAACATAATATAAAATGTACAAGATACTCCAAATGCCTCCAGAAACAAACTCCATGGAAAATTGGAAAGTATGAATTAGAGCTGTTCACATGTGGGGACTACAACAGAAATGTTTTCCTCTTTTCCCAGCCATATTAAAATTCAAATAAAAATACAGTCCTTCATGTTCTACATGCATTTCTCCAACCCCTGCACATCCCCTACATCTGTAAATACTGTGTCTGAGATTTGTGCCTGTTCCTGTATTGAGAACTGCAGTCTCTAAATGGAATGCACATCCTAAACAAATTTTGTTTCCTGGTTTCAGTTTCTCAGTGACTCAAAAGTAGCAATCTTGATTGTAAATATTATGACACAGCAATCCAGGGGAAATCCAACCACTTCATTGGTTTAAGAAGTATTAATATACATCTAAATCAGTCTGGATCACATGAGTCCTTAAATGCGAAGTTATATCAGTTTCTAATTTACAGTATGACACTTGTAGTAAGTATTCTACAGTTGACTACAGTATTCCTTTGAAAATAACGTATCTTGCAGTTGAAGACTTTAATATGATTGCAGATGTGGTGAAAGATAAGACAAAGATACAAAAGGGGGAAAGGTGAGGTAATATTAATACACTATATTAAATGGATTAATTAACAACAGATTTGAAAGATGATGAAAGAAAGTTCTATTACAAAAGATAAAAGAAAGTGCACAAAACATTCAAGACTCTATTATATATTTGTATCTCAGGATTTACTGCCATGGATAAATGGCACATATATTGATGTTATTCAAATATCAGATCATGCCAGGGTGAACATAGAATTGCTTATACTGTAATATGTGATTATAAAGAGGCTGAAAGGTGGAAAATTGATTGATCATATACCAATATCAAAATGTAATTTAAGGGTTTCAAAGGAATTTGGAAGAGATGTGGGAAATAAATGAGAAAGGTAGAGGGTTAGTTTAGGTAATTTGGTACACTTGTAGGCTATTGTAAGAGGATATACATAAGGCATCTTGTATACCTAAAAAACAAGAAAAAATAATACAAGAACTAGAAAGCAATATAAAATTAGAAAGAATATGAGAAGTAGGGATAAAAATGTCCAGTTGCCATGCCTCAGCTCTAGGATAGTAGGCATTGTGACTTTTCCAAGTTTACTTTTAATCCCATAAATGGAATAAAAGAATTATGAAAATATGTCCATAAGGATTAAAGAAAACTATTATAAGGTAACATGGAGATTGTATTTAACATCGGTCAAATAAGAATATCTTTAACATCGGTTAAATAAGTATATCTTTATTGGAGGTATAAAAAAGAAAAGGGGACATATCTGCATATGCATTGACAATGGGATATACAGAGGAAGGAATTAACAGGTTTTCCAAGAAATTAGGGAAAGAATTGGATCTAGTATTCAAATGTACTCGTTGATTGTTTTCTTGAATATGATTAAGGATAGCCAACTGGAGGAAGAAGAGAGGTATTTAATTACAATGGTAACCGTGGCAAGACTATTATTTGCAAAGAACTGGAAAAGTGACATTCAAGTAAATACTGAAGTCTTGTATGCATAATTGTGGGATACGACAGTGACACACTGACTTGTAAAAGTAAGGTTTAACAAAATTAATGATTTTTACAAGTATGGAGTTTATTTTTGAAATGTGTTTCAGAGAGGGAGGAGTGTATACAAAGATAAGAATCACTGTGCTTGCATAGAGAAAGTGGACAGGACAAAATGTAAAAATATTAAAGCCCCAAAGGTGAAGGTGGCACAGGTGAAACATTAGGTGTAAGAGAAACATATTTATGTAACACAAAGTAGAAATGCTGCTGGCTTGGTTTATGTTGTTTCTTTGATATAATAATTTAAACATCTAACTTAAAAACTCCATTTATTTATTTACTTTGTACATTTATAAACTGCAGATTTATTGTGGGAGATGATTTTGTTTTACAAAAACACAATAAACAGTAACCATGACCACCTTGCAAAACCAATAAAATTTGTTGTTCAGTCGTTCAGTCGTGTCCCGACTCTTTGTGAGCCTTTGGACCAGAGCACACCAGGCCTTCCTGTTTCCCACTGCCTCCTGGAGTTTGGTCAAATCCATGTTGGTTGCATTAATGACACCGTCCAACCATCTCATTCTCTGCCATCCTCTTTTCCTTTTGCCTTCAATCTTTTCCAACATCAGGGACTTTTCCAAGGAGTCCCCTCTCCTCATGAGGTGGCCAAAGTATTAGAGCCTCAGCTTCAAAATCTGTCCTTCCAGTGAATATTCAGGGTTGATTTCTTTTAGGACTGATAGGTTTGATCTCCTTGCAGTCCAGGATAAATACCTACTTCAAATAACCCCCAATGATAATAGTCTCTAGGGAGCACAGATAGAAAAAGATTTAAGGGAGGATTCCTTAAAAGACGTCTTTAGCATCTTCTCCTAAGCCAGGAGGGAGGAGGCCTCACGGACTTCCACCGGAAGCACATTCTATAAAGTAGGGGATATGGCCAAGAAGGCACAATTTCAGGTGACTGTTTTCTTTGCCACCCTTGCTGTAGCAACCTGGAGAAGTAAGGCTGGTGACAAACACTTGAACGGGAGTGATGTTTTGAGGGACAGACACACTGGCAGATAACAGGACCTCATTCAGCACCAGTGGATATTAAATGGCGTTACTGTACAAATTGTCATCTATGTTCTTCCATCTCTGATAGATCTACTTGATTTTCATTTGTAGAGCTGTTTGTCCGTGTTTGACATAGACTTGTATTAGAGATTACTGACACAGTATCCCAGTGGTCATCTTCTGCACCATTTTGGAATTCATTTTCCATCACCATCCCAGCATTTTGTATGTCCTTAAAAAGGAAAAAAAAATCCAATTATTAGAATCTAAAATGCCAAACAAATTCTGTAATACACTTCATGTGCAACTGTACCAAAATGCAGCAGTTAACTTTTTTCTACACAGAAAACAAATGTCAATTGTTAAAAGAAAACAGAAGTGAGCAATAAAAGTCATGGACACAGTGGGATGGGAAATAAACTCTCTCTGCTCCCAGTGATTCAATCTATTGCCAAGTATGACATCTTGGGTTCTACTTCTCAGTCACATCACACTGAACAATAGGCACTGATAAGTCTCTTTCTGATTTGTTATCATTATTCTATGCTTTTTCAATCAATTCTAATTTCTACTGTGGTTTACAAGATAAGCAATGTTTGTTTCATTAGGGCAAAGCTTAAGAGTCCCCTGCGATACAAGAAATAGATACAAGAAAGATAGAACTGTGTTTGTAAGTTGACTTTCTATATAGCTTTTTCCTCAAGTTCTGTTTGTTGTGACATTTACGGATTTGGTGACATATTAAGTAATATTTGCATCCAGCTGACAAAAAAATCAAGAAATAGAAGCTGAAATAACAGCTTCTTGTATTTAGTTTTGTTGTTGCTGTTGCGCGATTAAAGTTGTGACTGACTCTTTGTGACCCCATATCCGTTTAGTATGTCACAATTTGAGTATGCCCACTGAATAAATAGAATTTACAGAGCAGCTGACTCAACAAATCTCCACTGATTTAAGAGGTCTATTTTAGCTGTAACTTACAACTAAAAGGATTTTAGCTGCAACAGGATCTCAGCCAGAAATCTCTAATTAACTATTGTTTATACATACCGCCTCTTTAGTGAACACACTAAAGAAGTGAGCAATAAAAGTCATGGACACAGTGGGATGGGAAATAAACTCTCTCTGCTCCCAGTGATAAGCCTCAAAGCACGGGTTAAACTGTTGTACTGCAGCCAAAATGGCTCACAACCTGTGGTTCAACCTCAGGAAGCCGGCTCATGGTTGACTCGGCCTTCTGTCCTTCCAAGGTTGGTAAAATGAATATCTACCTTGCTGAGGGTGGGGCGAGGAGGTGTAGCCTGCATAAATAAATTATAAACTGTCCATAGAGCGCTTTAAGCACTATGGGGCACATATAAGCAATTTTTTTAAAAAAAAAATGTATTGTGGAGAAGAGCTGCAACCAGAATGCTATTAAGTGAATGAACACAAACGCATATTTGCATGTTACCAAAAACAAGAGCAAAATGAGTAATGATGGGTCCTGCTGGAAATGGCAGAATAAGAAAGCTATTTTCTACAGGGCTTTAAGAACCAGGAAGAGGGCTAATTAAAAAAGAGAGAGCGACAGAGATTTAGTTGTGAAGTAGAATGGGAACAAGGGCAGACTTCTCTGGCAAGTATAAGCCTGTGTAGAACAACATTCCTGGTTGCTAATGCACTGTAAAGAGTAAAACAAATCAGAAGCAGACCACAAGATCACATGATTACCTCCTCCCTTTTAAAGTACACATTTCCCTGCCAAGATCCAACTGCAGTTACCAGTTTTATTACACTCACTGCTATTATATTCCTTCCATTTCCTTACAATAGTATGGAGAAATGAACCACAAAAACAGAGATGGAAAGCAGCGGGAGATGGGCTAAATGTATGCATCAAACAGCTGGAATGATTACAACAAATTAAGTTTTCAGTTACAAAGCAGCACTTGTGTCCTAAAGGAACTCATGTAATCCAACCATGGTCTCCCACCACCAGCTATCCTCCAGAGTTGTAGAGGAAACAGCTGGGGAATTACCACTGCAGTATGCAGCTGAGCTCTCAGACCAAAACAAGAGCTTCTTACACTTGACTCTAATCACACATGTTAAAAAATCAGCAATAATCAACTTTACATACCTCTACAAAGTGGGACGGTATTTTTAGAGGAGGTTGCCAAATATATTTAATCCTACTTTTATTCTTCCACATAACCAATGAAAATAAAAATACTACAATCAAAAACACTATAAATCCAAATGTAGCGATGATGGAATTAATTTGGGTTGCCTCTGAAAAGAAAAATGTATTAGCAGGTATTATTAACATGGTAGTGTTAATATGAACTGGATTTACTAAAATCTCTCAAGAATCTCTATTTGAAACAGTATTTGCAAGCATCTTAATCTGATCACATGTTCAAATGATGCAACAGCAGTAATATCCACAACTACCTTTTTAACAATACAGATGATCATGAGAGTTTATTTATTTTGAAGAAAGGTGAAATAATAGCCAGTTTGGTCTCTTGGCCCACAAGCAAGAATCCAAGCAGAGACTTTGCTAATTAGTCAGAATTTGCTACTGTGAATGACATATTAAAATTAATTTAAATTTAATGAAACATACTTGGTGATAGTATTTCATTCCAAAAGAAAGTTGGAAAGTATTTAAATTAAATTATTCAATTATTTAAAAGAAAAGAAAAGAAATTATAAAATGCTTTATTCAGTGCAGTATTTTTAACATCTATCACTTGTAGAGTTTAAGGTATTTAGCAGCTGCAGATACCATATTAAGGTATGCAGATTATTAAAGAGACATCCATATTAAGGTATGTAAATTATTAAAGAGATGGTAATATTTATTCAGTTCAAGTTAATCTACTCTCTTAAATTCATACCAAATAAAATGTATACCATTGGTTTGAATGAATAACTTTATTTTCAGTATCATTCATTCATTCATTCATTCATTCATTCATTCATTCATTCATTCATTCACTCATATAAAATATGTACCAGTAGTTTGAGTTTCTTTGCAGTAAGAGTCACTGATTTCTCCTTTCTTGTCCTTGAGCACTGCTTGTACTCGAAAGCAGTATTCTGTCCTTTCCTTTAGATTCTTGAATTTAAGGTGTGTATTCCGGCTGTAATTTGTCTCCTGTATAATAGGGAGAGGTTACATGACAGTAATGGTAAGCCTATGCTAGCCAAATAATACTGTACTAGTACATATGGACACAAGGACCATTTATACACAAGGTCTACCATATTTATACAGAACAGATTTGCTCTAATCCCACTAAATTCTACAGAACTTTTCCCAGAATTCCTTGTGACTATTGCAAACATACACTACAAAATATCTTAAGAGTTATATTAGCATGCAGAACCAAGATACTGTAACACCATAGCAAAAGAGATCCATCATGGTTTACTATGGTGTGCTGTGCTGTTAATACCTCTCTTCCCAAGATCAAATCTCTTGTTTTACTACCTTATTGTTCAACTCTCCTGATATATTTTCTATGTTTGCATATCATAGGTCTGTTGACACTACCTTCTTGGAGGTGTGTGGTGCAACTTGGGCTTTATAAAGACAACAACTTGGACAGCTGTGACAATGCAAACAATATATGGTGATAAATATATAGCCAGAAAGCTTTCACACCCAACCAGAAAAAAAATACAGTATTCCAATAATCTGTGGAATACTTCCTAATATTTTCAGAAAATTCCTATGGAAATTGTCTGAACAATTTTCTATAGTAGAAGCTCTACAGCTGGCTGGAGCCCCTTTGGTTATATGCCATATTGTTCCGTCTATAAGACGCCCCCATGTATAAGACGACCCCCACTTTTCCAGCCCAAAATTACAGTTTTGCAAATGTGCTGTTCTCCTCAGTTTACTTCTGTGTATAAGACCCTCAATTTTAAGTCTAACAATTTTAGACAACAATGTAGCCTTATACACAGAAAAAATGCTGTAACTAGCTACACTACGGGAGAAATTGTTTCAATATCAGCTTGGTAAGCAAAGGTACATACATGTATATTTGCTGACTTCTCCAAGCGGTATATTACATACTCAAAATCCATTGAAGTGTCAGTGGGAGGCAAAAAACTTAGAAGAAGTGAGTTTCCTTCTGAGGTTACATTTATGGCTCGTGGAGGTCCCAAGATAGCTAAAACAGATAATGTCCAACAAATATAAGTTAAGCACATTTTGTAAAAGTTTCTAAACATTTTAATCAAAAGTCTCATATCTACTTGTTTCAGTTAAAAAAAGGAACTGTGCGTTGACAAAGCAACACAAACTTGAAGCATTTTTCTGCTTCATTGCCATTTAAGTAAGGAAGTAAACTCCTTCTGGAAACAGTAGAGCCCAGAGCTGTCAAGAGTCGACAATAAACTTTTAGAAGGGATTTTAAAAACAATGGAGATTCAATGATACTCACAGCCATAATGGGATCAGAAAAATGATTATCCTTTCACATGTACACTAAAATATTCTTCATGTAGGACTTGGTAGCACACTGGAAGAGACAGGTGTCCTTCACATTCCACCACAGTAACTCCCCGCCTATCGCGGGGGCTGAAAATCTGCAATATACGGATGCAGGTCGGGTGGAGCCTGGGGGGCGAGGGGCCGCCGCCACACACTGCCCCAACCTGCCTTGAAGGAGCACGCGCCGGGGGCGTTGGGGGATCCGATCCCGCGCCCCCGCCGCCGCGCGCTGCCCAGAGCCGACATCGCTCACCGCACGCCCGCAAACCCCAGGGGAGGGCGGGCGGGCAGCGAGCGATCTTTGAAAAGGGCTCCGGCTGCGGAGGCAAGCGCTTGTCTCCATGGCCGAGAGCCCTTCAAACCTCGCTCCCCGCACGCCCGCACCCCCGAGGGGAGGGCAGACGAGCTGCGCGCGATGGCTCCCCTTTCCCTCAAGCCCTTTCAGGGTACTGCGGTCCCACGATGTAGCAGGACCGCAGTATGTGAACCACGAAAGGGCCGGGGACCACTGTATAAGGAAACTATTATGGGTACTGGGATATTCAGTACCAGCCTGTATTGTATTTTCTGTTATTTCCTTCCACAAACAGAAAATAACTATAGTGATACAGTGGTACCTCTTAAAACAAATACAGTATTCATTCTAAGGATCAATTTGTTTTAAGAAAATTTTGTCTTACGAAATGCAGTTTCCCATATGAATGCATTGAAAATGGATTAATCCTTTCTGGAGGCTAGAATAAAGACAAAAATAACTGGGTTTTTTCCCTGGGTACATGTGGAATGGTTTTTCGTCTTGTGAAGCATCTCATAGGCAATTTTTTGTCATGCAAAGCATGCCTATTCCCAGAATTTTTTTCTTCCTATGAGTATTTTGTCTTAGGAGGCATTTGTCTTAAGAGTATATGAATATGTATGTGTCAATCAACAGAGTGGCAGTTGAGACAGTACCAACACTAAAACTAGAATGAATTGTATGTACTGTATCACATACTAACTATACCATAACCATGCCTCTGTAGTTTGAAATGTTAAGAAGGGACTTCACAGCATATTTCTACATATGCAACTGTGGTAGTCTACAACTGTAAATACACAGTGGTACTTTGTATAAATGAAATTATGTTAAGCAAATTTTCCTTTATACAAATTTGAAAACAGAGTAATCCCTAATTGTGACCATTTTTATGTTGTACGGATTCACCCCATAGACGATTTTGTTAAGCAAATTTCCCCTATCTCCGGAATTTTTTATGTTGTACAGATTTTATGTTATACAAACCGTTTGTTATACAAGGGTCCACTGTATACAAGTCTTGTCAAAAACTAGCATGTGACCTGTGGCACAAGCCTGCATAAACTAGAGAGCAATTCAACAGATAAGCTATGAAAACTTATGGTACTCGTACTCTTTCTTTAGTCTTCAAGATTCTACTGGACTTTCGCAGTCCATGATAGACAGTAGGGCCCATTATTGGGATTTCTCTTCCACACATTTTAATTTTAAGTAAAGCAATGAAAAAATTCCATGAGTACTGAATGCAATAACTGAAAACAGAATGAAAGAAACATACTGTGTTTTTGTGCATAAAAGGGACCAACTTCGCTCCAAGCAGATCTTAACTCTCCTTGTTCTGCCCTAACCCGTAGAAAGCTTCTGTAAAAAAGCTTGGTATCAAAAGGACATTCAGACTTCGTAGTATTTGTACAGTTGACGTCTTCCCAATGTTCCACTGACTTACTGCAATATAATGCAAAGACCGGATGTTAGTGGAATTCCTTACAGTTGCATTTTTTAAAAATAAGAAGACTATGTCAAAAAATGCAAACATGATTTTCGGTATATGTTTACTTACACGCGCCATTGAACTCTATATGATACTGTCCCATTGAAATTCTGAACGGGAGACCATCTTAATACATGCTTAAAATTGTACGAATCAATCCTCACATTCTGTGGTGCTGCCAAGACGGAAGATTCTAAAAAGAGCAGAGTTAGGGGGGGGAGAAGAAAAACATTTTTAACACACATGGATCCAAATGCATAATAATAAAAACCACAATAATTATGAAAGGATCTGCCTACTGATGTTGATAAAATATGCTCTGGGATTACCATATTAAGGTGTGACCTTGTAATAGAAATGATATGATGACACCTCAAATCACAGCCAGTGTGATTTTTACCACTACATTCAACTAGGCTGCTGCCCAGACCTTTATAAACATGCATCCACCTTTAGCACTGCAGTCAGTATAGTACTGCTTCTCTGTAATGGGCTTTTGGCTTCAGCCAGTAATGCTTCGATATGTATATTGTTGCATTGTGCCCTACCTCCAAGGAAA
>JAHTLZ010000021.1:4657593-4697459 GCA_023846285.1 Phrynocephalus versicolor
TTTCTTTCTTTCTTTCTTTCTTTCTTTCTTTCTTTCTTTCTTTCTTTTTTGCTTTATGGTTTCCAATTTGCCTTGATTCATACTTCTCAAGTTCCATGTTCAAATATATATTTTGCAGCATCAAACTTTTCTTTAATTTCTGTGCACATCAGTCACTGTATATCTTTCTAGCCTTAATCTAATTGCATAATTAGAAACAGTACTTGTACTTGTCCTTTGATCTTCCAACTGAGTGCTTTAAAATCTGGCTTTGCTGTTTCTAATACAATATCTAGTTACAAGCTAACTAAGATTGACCTGTTTTGTTTGTACAAGAATTGCATCACTGTAAAAAGCACCAGAAACCAATGTGAAATCAAGAATCTGTAAAGAAAGCACCAACAGTGTTAGCAGATGCTTGGGCACAGCAGAAGTTCTTTCCTCCCTTAGAAAAGCCAGAATAGTTTACGGAAGCTGCCGTAGTCTAGGCTGGTCCAGGTTTTACTCTGCTGTAGACTACCAAAGACGAACAATATTGATAATGAATACTGTAACAACTTTGCATCTTAAACATTAAGGATTATCTCTGCATAAAAGCACAGGTGCTCAGGCATTCATTTAAGCACAAACTTCCAAGTAATATGATGTAAACATTTTCCATTATGTTTTACGGAAAGCAATCATATAAGATTTGCTCTCCACTTCCTAGCAGTACTTCCAGTAGCTCAACAGAAGACTGTCACCATTTGTCATCAGTTCCCAGCCCTTCTTGCCAGTTATTTGTTTATATTAAGGCTTCAGCCTCAGTTATGCTGCTCTCACCTTGCAGCTCCAGGCCTTTACTCTCCACAGGATCAAACTGGCTTCAGTTCAGGGGGTTTATAGCATTCATTACTTTCAGAGATATCATCTTCAGTGGAATAGTTTCCTGAATCTCGTCTGACCTCTTTTGATTCTTTCTGATCTTTGCTGGCAGTCAGATCTGCTTCATTTGGAATGATACTGTCCACTATAACAACAGAGTCTTCTGTTGGCTTTTCTGAAGTCAGCAAATAGGAACTGCTCAAATGTTTTCCTCTGATGCTCTACAGATGGTAAAGAACAAGTAATGAGGAAAAAAAAGAAGCAAGATTTTAAGTTTAATAAGCAACCTTGCAGTACCATCGAGTTTGCTGAAGTGCTTCAGCATGCTAAAAAGAATTATTTCATCCATCTCTACATTTAAAAAAGACTACAGAAATATACTGTTATGTACAGCCGTCATTATATTGGCCAAAATCCTATGACTAAGACTAGTAAGTCACACTAGGGTAGGCTCATTAATTAAAATGGGCCTTCTTCAATAGTACCTTATTGTAGTATAGTACATCACAGTTAGATAGGCCCATCTGAATCAATTGAACTTATGGAGGACATGACTTACAAAATCTCCACTGATTCAATTAACTGGGGTTACTCTAATGTGATTTAATGTACTGAGAAACAGGATTAATGCTTAAAGTAGTCCCCTGCCACAACATGGTTCATATATTATGGTCTCAGCATATCGTGGATTTTTTTCTTGAGAGAAGCAGGCTTCCAAAGAATAGCTTTTAACCCTCTCCTGACACCTCAGCAAACAGACCCTGGGCTGCTCCTGCCGGCCTGCGCTTCCAAAGAGAGGTTTTTAGCCCTCTCCTGACACTTCAGCAAACAGACTTTGGGCTCCTGGCAGATCTGTTTGCTAAGGTGTCAGAAGGGGGTTAAAAACCTCTCTTTGGAAGCGCATGCCAGCAGGAGCATCCCAAAGTCAGTTTGCTGAGGTGTCAGGAAGGGGTTAAAGCCTCTCTTTGGAAGTGCAGGCTAGTAGCAGCAGCCCAAGGTCAGTTTACTGAGGCATCTGTATTTCGAGGATTTTCCTTTGTCACGGGTGGGTCAGGCGCTTAACTGCCGCAATAAATGGGGGAGTACTGTATTTCATACCAGGGATACTACTGGAATGATGAAATACCATGAAGATTACTGACTCTTTTTACTGAAGCATTGATCAAATAAGTTCAGTCATTACAGTATACTGCAAGTCCCTAAGGAGTTGCAATTTAAGGTTAAAGTAGACATTATATTAAATATAAAACTGATAAATACATGGCTAGCATTTTCTTCCCAACCTAGCTCATTGAGTAAAGGTGACAGATACTCACAAATAATTACTAAACATGCAAGAGCTTAATTGTTTGGAAGAGTGACGGTATCTCCATTCTCTCTCTTTCATACAATGGCATACATGAATTCTATTCAAGCATTCATGCTAGGATTAACCCAGATGTGTGAAAAAGTGGCATTTCCTCTATTTTTACTCCCTTCCACTCAGGAGAAGAGCACTGGCCTGAAAAGGGCAGCTTCTTCTGCTCTCAGCTTCTCCACGCAATGGCAAAATTTGATATATATATATTTGGGAGTCTAATTATGTGGAGACCTTTCTTGTGTAGGAAGGCTGTCCCTTTCAGACTGCCATTTGCCATGCAATGATGGAGGAGGAAAAGGAAGGGCACAGCTACACTGCTTCTCTTCTTTCCGTGTTCAGCCTAACCATGAACAGGACTATTTACTCTATTTCCCTAGGAACGAAGTGAATTGAACATTCATGCAGTGAGTTCCACATGCACACAGAAGCATCTGCAATGCTGTTCCTGTATTACCAGTTCCATAGTTATCCCACTACTGAAAAATACAAAATAATATAAATGTGTATAAATACCTCTATGTTCACAGGAGGGTTGCATTTTGGAAAGAATGCATATTTGATCTGCCTCCACGCACAATAGATCAGACCTGTTATTGACACACCAACAGCCAGAGTAACTAGGAATACCATAATCATGGTTGAATGTACAGATTTCCCTGCAAGCAAAAAGAAAATTACATTATTTAGATATTGAAAATGTGCTTTGTTAACATATACAACTATCCTAATTGGTGCTCGGTTGGGCAGCCCCAAGGCAGATCTGCTGCCTTATACACAGCACTGCTGGTTCACAGGATCGGTGCAGAAGCAATGCATATCTGTCGTCCTACTCAACTGTTCAAAAAGAGTTTAAATCAACCCACAAGAGAAGAAATGAACAAAGTGTTTTGCTTTCTCGTTCTTTGCACATGAGAAGAACAGCATTTCTGACAAAAGCCTCTTCTAAGCATAGATAGCATCCATGAGAGCCAAAATCTGGAAAATCTGAATCTTGGCCTTCAACGAGACCATGTACAGAAAGTCACACAACCATGAGCCAGGTGATGACGAGTGAAGGCCAGGCTAACCTGCACCCTTTCCTGATATGTTGATTTGATCCGTTTTCTGAATGTCTCAATAGGATTTGTCTGGATGGGGAAGCAGAAGTGTGTGCCTTTGCCTCCCTTCTTTCTATGGCGAAGCAAGCTTTGTTTTTCATAATTTCTCTACTACGGTTTACAGAGGATTAGACTCAAAATCACTTCCAACATATGAGTCTTAGGTATGCTATCACTGCTAGTAAGCTTCTAATCACAAGCTTCTAATCACATAGCTTCTAATCACATAGCTCATAACCAAGGCTAACAACACCATACAAAGTTGTTACCTGGTCTAGGAGTTAATACTGATGACGATGAAGAGTACAGGATACTGGTTTCTAAAGAACATTAGTATTTTTAGTGCCAGGAGCTTGATCATAGCTCACTTGTGTTCCCTACCAAACATCTAAAACTAGGCTTATTCTCAATAAAAAGCAGAAACAGTTTTATGTACTCCAATGATATCAAATTTACACTATTAACAGATTTCTTAAAATGAAACACTCAGGAAGAACTCTACAATTGTTTGGTCTTGTACACAAGCACTGCAAAAAATTAAGCTTAGCTAAAGTAAACTCTGTACACTCACTGTCCACTGCAACATACACATTCGTATATTCCAGTCTTTGTAAATTTAAAGAAGATTTTGGTGATAACTTGCATTCTTCTTCTCCGAGTGCCATTTCCTCATAGAACATTGGTGATTAGTAGCCTGAACTGGTTTCTATCTAAGGCTATTCTAAACAGAGCAGTTGTGCTCACTGTGGACCATTCGTTTAAGTTCTTAAGCCAGAATGTTCTTCTATGCCCTGGGCCATGCATTCCATCTACTTTTCCTTGAAGGATAACCTGCAGCAGATAGTATTTCTTTTTGTGCATTATATGTCCAAAATATTGCAATTTTCTTCTATTTATGGTATTGAGGATCTCTAACTTTTTTATTCATATGCTGTAATACAGCCATATTAGTGACTCTGGCTGTCCAAGGTATGCTCAGAATTCTTCTGTATGGCCACATTTCGAATGCTTCCATCTTCGTGCATAATGTATCTGTAAAGGTCCAAGTTTCAACAACAAAGAGAAGTATGCTGAAAGCATAGGATTGAACTATTTGAGTCTGATAAGTCTTCATTTTCTGGAAGGAATTTCTAACGTAATCATCTATGTTTGAAGGGCAGAAAATACTGTAAAATCAGGGACAGGAAACCCTAACCTATGGCTATCTGTGGGACTTCCCCCTCTGGCCTGCATGTTTCTCCTGTCATTATATCCTACCAGGAAACAGAGACAAGAATCAATTTCAGGATACAGTATTCAACTGGCAAAACAAAACAACAGGTTACCCATATCTGATGTAAGTAGTAATCCCACTAAGGGTGATAATAATAACAATAACAACAATTCTTTCTGGACAGAAGTGAGACATACAGTGTTCTATAGAAGATTATACCTTTGGCTGTTTCAATGCATGTCACGTTGCTGATCCTGCTGCTTTTATTATATATTTGATTAAAAGCTTGCACTTGGAGGCAATATAAAGTTGATGGCATCAAATCCGAGATTACATATGGCGGTGATGCTTTATCTCCAAGTTCTTTCTTCTGTAGAACAGAAAATATGGTAACCCAGGCCTGAAACCAGTAGTTCAGCTATTTATTTTCTAACTTGGGATGCCATCCACAAAAACTATCTACACATTTCAGACATTCTGTTCAGGGGTCAAGCCAAAGCACATGTCTACGGCACAGCAACAACAGACTGAAGAACAAGAGACACTGATCTCAAGACAGCAGTGTTCGTCATTACCCACCCAACACCCCAACCAGCAATTTTGGCACATAGGGTAAGCAGCATAAAACGTGCCCCCAAAGTCACTTTGTAATTCCTGACGTGTAAATAATACAAGGAGTAATTACACTATGGAAAGCCTTGCCAGTATTTCCCTCCCCCCACAGGGTATCTGCAGCACTGTCGGAGTCAGAAAACAATGCAAGTGTTAACACACAAATCGTATACAGTGGTACCTTGTATAAAGGAATTAATTCATTCCAAATGAAATTCTGTTCAGCAAATTTTCCTTTATACAAATTTCCCATTGGAATGCATTGAAAACGGAGTAATCCCTAATTACTTTTTCTATAAATGCATTTAATTATAAAAAATAAATGGCATTACCTTGGTATATGAAGAATTTGGCCAGTACCAAACACGGTAAGACAAGTCATACACCTCACTCATAGGGTTATTTTCAGATTCTCCAGGAGAAGCAATGAAAACTGTAATCGAATCTTCACTAATATTAAGCTTGACACTTGGGGGGCCAATTTCATCTTTAAAATAAAGTTAAATTGTCCATTAAACTTTTGAATGTAAAAGAACAAAATGTACAAGTGCAATTACTCCATTTTTTTACCTTAGCAATTTTTTTCTTAAGGAGAAAGGTGAAGATGCATTAGGAAAAGCCAAAAATATTACCAATGGACAAGGACATGATCTGGACCTGCTTGCAGATTTTGGTCCCTCTGTGAATGAGACAGGATGACTGCACAATAACACTGGTACCTGACACAGAGGCAGCTCAAGATATTTTATATCTTGTGCTCCTTTGCACCATCTGACACACAGAAGCCAGCTGAACTGGCAACTGAATCTTATTCCATCACCAGCAATGTCCTCCATTGCACCCGAAGGAAGCAATGAAGCTTATGGAGCACACAGAGGACGATATGCCACACACAGCGCTGTCTTCCACAAAGGGGAATGTCAGGAAGAATGGCTGAGTTGCTGCCTTTTCCACCTCCAACATTTCTACTTCAGATCATTACCTTGCCCAATTATAGCCCCGGCACGGAGCTGTAAGTGAAGTAAAGCTCCAAACGTAAGCAAAATTTCTACTTCAAGATAAAACAGCAAAAAGAATGAGGTGATGTAAAGATGGATTTTAAACTGGAAAATGAATACTCAGTGATGACAAATCTTTTTTCTTCTCTTAAATTGTTGGTATCAAATAGCAATAGATGATATCAAAAGCAAATAGATGTTTTAATCACATCTGGGAACTCGAAAGAACCAATCTATAGAGAACTTCTAATGGGCAGCTCCAAGACATTTCAATAGGACACCAATTAGCTGAACTTGGAAACTGTTGCGTTTTATGAACTATCAAGCTCCTAAAGTTTTGCAAGTGTGTTGTAAAGTAGCTAACTTTAATATACAAGATGCAACACAGAAATCATGAAAACAAATAATACAAAGTGAAAGATACATACTATCTTCTGTTGAGTCGAACTGTAGCATTTTAGACCAAGGTGACTTGTTGTGGTTATGCACAGCTTGTACATGAAAATAATAACCTCCCTCAGAGTCAACACAAGAAGAAAGATCACAGTGTCTGGTTGTGATATTTTCGCATCCAGTAACATTGTGCCAATCTTTTGAGATATCATGAGACTGCATTGCTTTGTAGCGACTGCAAGCAAAGAAGTTTGATGAAGAGCAATAATGTATCAGTACAAACTTGCACCAAAACTTTCTTCATATTTAAATACTAGATCCCTTTCCCTGGAATTCACTTCACGTTGGAATACTTAGCACAGCAGGCTCTATAAATCTTGTTAGTAGATTTGGAAAGCTGTGAGAAATCCTGATACAAGAGGCGAGGGTGTCTGTGTTGCTTTTATTTTATATTTTAAAAAATCCCTTATTAAATTTATGACAAATAAACATAAAGGGTAGCTGATCAAAGCAGGATTGCTCTGCTGCATTAAATTTAATTCTGACTGGTTCTCTGATTAACTGAAAAGGAGCAAATTGCCTGTGTGTTTTAGTAACAAAAATAAATGAAAGCAATGAATATGCACAATGATTTTCTAGCTTTGTGTGTCAATGTGTGGTATTGGCAAGAGTGAAGAAATCCAAGATAATCCAAACCATTAAACTACTGGGTAACTTAGGTCTAGACATTCATTAAGCCAATGTTTTTTGGAAGGATAAATTAAGGGAGGTGGGTGTGGAGAGTATGTATATTACCTGAACTGCTTGGAGGGAAAGGGGAATAAAAATGTAATAAAGTAGGACCAATAAAGACTAATCAGGGTAGTAGTTCATGTATGACATCAATAATCCATTAATTGTAGTAGTTCATGTATGACATCAATAATCCATTAATTCTAGTAGGATTACTCTATCACCAGACGTTCTCTTGAAAAGTAAACGAACCCCCAGATAACAAAATACTGAACCCCTTTTCCAACAAATTAGCATTATATCCTATTTTAATATGGTCAATTTAGAGTTAAGAAATCTGGTCATTAAAGTATCAAGCGAAAACAAAAGAAAAAGACAAAAGACAAAAATATTGTGGCACCTTAAAGACTAACAGATGTTTCCATGTGAGTGTTTGTGGACAAGTCCACCTCCTTAGACTCAATGGGTATTTGTACACGACCCCTAAACTCCGCCGCAAATGGCTCCCATTAAAATTGTTTCCCCACCAGCTCCGGAGTTTACAGAAAATTAAGTGCGACCACGCCGACCTAAGCGCGTCCCAGTGCACTTTTCAGGTACCTGCTCTCAGAGGGTGAAAAATCCCAGATCCGGATGTAACCTAGAGTGCCGGGCTCTCCTCGCTTGTTTTTTTTTTTTTTTGCCTCCCGCCCCTTTAAGAGAAGGAATCAGAACGACGATGGGGCTCGGGGCAGCTGGACCGGCAGACGGAGGTGAGCCTGCATTCTTTTGTCCCTTTTTTTTCTCCCTTCCCTCACGCAGACAGGAGCAAGGAAGTGCGGAGGGGTGGAGACGCAGGAAGAGCAATGAACCCCCAAGATCTCTGGTCTGAATTTAAGTGGCCAGGGGATCTTAGGGGTCGTATGAAAAGGCCCAATGTAGAAATGTCAATATGAATGACAAAAATCAGTGCTTGCCCAAAAAAGCTTACATTGAAATATAGCGGTTAGTTTTTAAGGTGCCACAGCATTTTTGTCTTCTTAATTCTTCCCCTCCCTTTTTTTAACCTGATGTGCTACCATAGATTAACATGACTACCTCTTCCAAAATTCAACTGCATTTATTAAAATAAACCCTATTACTACTTAACAAAAGTCAAATGACTGTTTTTGAAAAAATTGAGCATTTTGCCAGGTCCACCTGATGCCCTCAGAAATCTCTGAGTGGGTCAGCCCCACTCCTATCGCTAAGCAGCCTGACTGAGTTGCCTGCTCCATGCTATCGGGTACTGAGAGCAGCAAATTCAGTGTCCCCCGCCTTTACACAACTCTCCAGTGCTGGTCTTCAGCTTTGAGGTCTGCATCCACCACACTAAAAAGAATGAAATAGGAATGGAACCAGCAGGAGAAAAAGACCCAAGATACCATATCCCAATTATTTTCAGAGGCCACCCATCCTTCCTTCAAGACTCAATTTAATGCCAGTTTTTGACAAGTGATTTTTTTTTTTGTAACTTGCCTGGCTCAGTGGCTCCTTGTAGCCCGACATTAAATTGAATTGGAAACAATTGTCCCTATATAATAGTACCAGGCTCTGGATTTTTGTGGGGATGCAGCTGCTGTGGTTGCTTCCTTCACTGCTTCATAATTATACCCAATACCACCAGCAGTATTCTTCTTTCTAGACAGGGGGTGGCCAGAGTCTCCTGATTTGGGGGCAGGGGGATAGGCTATGCAGCAGATGTTTCTCCTTCTTAATCCTCCAGTGATAGCCAAAACCATATGGTATCTGTAAGTTATTTCTCAGAAAGTACACTCAAGATATCCTGATCCTTAAAGATTTATTGAAATGGCACACACTAGATGGAAGGTGAAAATTATAACTGCAGGTATATTTTGGAGACTCTTACGGGATGCACTGTACAAGGAAGCTCACTTGTCCATCGTATAGACCATCCCAATACAAGAGATACTTCATATTCAGCGCATGAACTCGAACATTATCAGGAAGAGGCAGGCCAACCCAAGCTGTAAAGAGACAGAAAGAAAAAGCCCATCCATTTTACTTTCCAGAACATTTGTCATTCTTTATGACAAATAAAGCTTCAATCCAAAAGCACATCAGAACCAAAAAGCCCAGAGGCAATTCCGAAAGCAGAATCCTGGAAGCCACCTGTGACATCACCCCTTTCACAGACTGAGTTTTCAAAGGCACAACTGGGTTTATTTCGACATCCAACTGCTGTGCCACCAAATTGTGACGACACCTCCCTTTTCCACACTGAATTGTGATGGAAATGGTAATGCTGCCACCTTTTATTCACTTGGTAATGCTGCCACCTTTTAAAATCGTCGCCTCATGTATTGGGACCGACTCAGATATACAATATAAAGATAATAACAAAGTTTATTGAGAAAATAATAAATATAACAATATCTGAGGATGGTATGCGTTGCCTTTAACATATAGTAGATTTCATCAACTCTTGCAGCCTCCCTGTCTTCAGTAACTGTATAGCCCTCACTGCCTGACAGAACTCTCACAGAGCAGTGCTCTCTCCCAGCACTCACTCTCAAAACCTTCAACTTAACTCAACTCAACTGAACTGCCTCAACTGACTAGGCTCCATCCTTTTTATATCATACCATTCCCCGCCCTCCTGCTGGGATTGGCTGATGATTTGTATATTCATTACTACTGTTTCCAGGGTTTTGTCACACCACCCAACCACCGTTCCCAGCCACTTAAAAGACATTGTAGGAAAGGGGTCACCAGTGCTAAGCAAGATGGTAACATTTAGAACAGTGTTTCTCTACCCGTGGGTCTCTAGATGTTCCTGAACTACAACTCCCAGAAATCCCTTCCAGCACAGTGAGTGGTGGAGGCTTCTGGGAATTGCAGTCCAGGAACATCTGTGGACCCACAGGTTGAGAACCACTGATTTAGAAACAAAGCATGGGCAAGGGGGAAAAGGAGGTGAATGAAAGGACTTGTTAGTACCTAAAGAGCTTCTTGATTAATCCTGCTCTTATTTATAAAGGGTGTGATGGTTCATTGGGGACATTTGTTTTTCCCCTCACTAAGTCAGACTTGTTAAAATTAATTAATATCAAATACTTACCTTTTGGTGTTTGTTTACAGTATACTGGACTATACAACCCAATTTTACTATCCAGGCGTGCTTTAACTTTCAGACAGTAAATAGTTTCTGGCTCAAGATCATAAATAAATTGTCCCGGGAAAACATCCTGGTTTTTTTCCTGCAAACAAATAATTCCATTCCATTCATTACAATGTTTAACTGCTTTAGCACTTTTTAAGGTCTTAAAAGAAGTATAATTTCAGAAGGACAAGTGTTGCATCTTGAACTTAGACTGAGCAGTATTTTATAATTTAACAAATAAATATTATTTAATTACTATTAAACTAAGCTACTCCTTGATGATACTTAATTTTGTTTGTTTTATTTATTCTTTGCCTTTGTCATGTTTTTGATTTTATTATGTTGTGAACTGTCCAAAAGAGTACATTATGCTAAAGGGGAGGTATTTAAAACAAAACAAAACAAAAAACAACCAGAAAACATATGCATCTTTCTATAAATATGTGACTTTTTCATCTGAAACATCCATAACAGCAATTATGTGAAGAACGTTTGGCAAAAGTTATATTATAGCAAAGAAATCAAATATTGAATTCCTCATGATCAGAAATGGAGCACCTCAGGATGGGATGAGTTTTTCCAGATAGTCAGTTCATATTTTAAAAGGTCATCCTTCCACATTTGCTTTGGCTGGTTTTTTTCGGGATGCAAAATGTTGACTTTCTCATTTCCATTTATTGATTCAAGCCACACTTCTGGAGGACCAATCTGAGCTGTACAGAAAGATAAAAAAATTGAATATTTAAATCTACAGTGTTACCTTGTATAAAGGAATTAATTTGTTCCAAATGAAATTATGTTAAGCAAATTTTCCTTTATACAAATTCCCATAGGAATGCATTGAAAATGGAGCAATCCCATTTTTATGTTGTACAAATTCACTCCACAGGCAATTATGTTAAGCAAATTTCACATATCTCTGGAATTTTTATGTTGTACAAATTTTTTGTTATACAAGTTGTTTGTTATACAAGGGTCCACTGTAGTATCATCCCTATTGATTTTGCTTCTGATAAGATAGTTGTACACAGACAACTGTTTTAGAGATTATTGCTGATGTGCTGCATCAGTTATTAAACAAAGTAAAAAAACAATCTTTTCTTTGCCTTTTTCGTAAAGGGCCAGTTGAGAAAATGCACGCAGCTGAAGCTACTCCGGTGGATTTGATTGCAGGTGGTTTCTCATATATCCCAATTCCATTTTTCAAAATAACAGATTTAGTGTAGCGGTGATAGTCCGCATAAAGTAACAAAAATATTTTCCACTTCCCCCGCCCTCTTCCAAGGAAGAGAAATGATTTATTTACCAGTAGCCTAGTAACCTGAGCGTGGTGGCTCAGTGGACTAAGGCTCTGAAAACTGTTGGCTGCAAAGTTGGCAGCTCAGTGGTTCAAATCCCAGGTGCCACGCAGTGGAGTGAGCTCCCACTGATAACCCCAGCTCCTGCCAACCTAGCAGTTCTAAAGCATGTAAATGCAAGTAGATAAATAGGTATCACCATAAAAAGTGGGAAGGTAAAAGTATTTCCTTACAGCCATGCCGGCCACGTGGCCATGGACTTGCACAACACTGACTCTTTTGGCTTGAATATGGAGATGAGCATTGCCCCTAGAGTCAGACATGACTAGCACACATGTGCAGGGGAAACCTTTACCTTTACCTTTAACCTGAAATAGCTCACTTATAAAGCCACTTCACAATACAGGAAAATTGAAGAGGAGGGCTGGCTTTGGATCAGTTCTAGCAACCACACAGGCCGGAACTGAATCAACCCATAGGCAATCCTACTTATGCCACGAAAGTAGAAGTCTTTTGACATGGGCCAGAAATGTTTGGGTAGGAATGCTGTGGGGATACGGGTGGGATGTGCTCGCAAAGACACTGTTTGATTGCCATCTTTTAAGAGTGGACCTGCAGCACTCCATGTAGCCAGTCACATGGCTTAAACATCAACTTGGAAGTAAGGATGAATTTACATAACAAAAAAGCAAGGCCCAAGCAGAGTCATCAGTTAATACTGGGAAATATTAATTTACCCAAAGCTATTAGAATATAATGAGTAAAAAAGGCAGTACTGAAAGATTCCTATCAGGCTACCATATCAAACGATCAAAAACCACGAGGCCTTATTATTAACCTCATCAGTCAATATAGCAAGTTTTTTAAAATTTTCAAAGAGGGCAGATATAACTTGGGGTGTGCTGCCTCTAAACCCTCCACGGTTGCCCACGCTTGTCCTAAAGTAATGTTGAAACCCTTCGGCTGGGAGCAACTTGCACCAAGCCCCCAAATGTTGTCAAACTTCAGTTTCCAGAAAGTGCATCTAGTATGGTGAAGGCTGAATGATTCTTTGACCTGCAATATATTTATGGCTGAGGCTGAGGTTAGTTTACAATTACCAGCCCTGATGTTTTGTTTAATGAATCCCAACGCTCAGGAGATGGGATTTGAGAAGATCTATTGAGATCATAATAGTTAATTCTCGTCCCACCCCCAGTTGCTGTTTGCACTGAGTGGGGAAAATGGGTCTTTCCCTTCTCTCTCAGACTAGAGATGTGAAGACCCAGAAAAAAACTGGAAAAAATCAGAAAAAAACTGTTTCCCCCCATTTTTCCTGAAGCCTTATTGTTTGTCCCTCCCCCCCCCCAAAAAAAAATGAAGAAAAAGAAAAATGAGTATGGAATGTTTTATTTTAACATGATGAACAAAATATCTTAAGACACGGTGTTCAAATATTTTCCAAATAATTTCTAAAAAATATGCATCGTATCAGAATATTCTAATTTCTGTGCACTGAGGACAAGCAAGTCCTTGGTTACAAACTGAACTCTCCAATGCAAAAACAGGGTGCATTTCTTCCTTTAGGAAGTGCTGCTACTGTCAGAAGAAAAAGGTTTCACTTTTGTTCTTGCACTTGGTTGGTCATTTATCTGATTCCAGGAAATCAAATCATTTACATTAGTTTATAACCTTTGTGTAAATAACAATTTAATCACTACTACAATTTCAAATAAATATTATATAAAAGTTAATTCTGTTTCTAATAATTATTTGGATACACTATATTTTAATCTTCTAGTTGTGATAATTTTATGTCAAGGCAAATTGTCCATAGTCATATTTTATGATCCTAAAGGAAAAGAATGACTTTCAAGCTGTAAAAGGGGAAAGTGCTAATTTAACATATTTTTCAATTAAAACAAAAACAAAAACATAAACAAAAACCCCACCTTTTTTCCTGAAAAAAAAAAGGGAAGAAACAGTTTTTTTCCAAGCTTCAAAATTTCAAGAAATTTTACATCTCTATCTGTTCCTGACAGAAATACAACAAAAGATAGCAATTTGAGTAGGCAAACATTGCAGGAGAGAAACATTTTCCTTCTTTACTGTATTTCATTAGAGACAAACACACAGCAGGCCATGAAGTCACTGCATTCCTGTGTAATGTACAGTAGTACCTAGTATAAAGGAATTAATTTGTTCCAAATGAAATTATGTTAAGCAAATTTTCCTTTATACAATGCATTTATAGGAATGCATTGAAAATTGAGTGATCCCATTTTTATGTTGTACGGATTCTCCCCATTGGCAATTATGTTAAGCAAATATACCCTATCTCCAGAATTTTTATGTTGTACAAATTTTATGTTATACAAGGGTCCACTGTATTCTCAAAGGCTTTCACGACCAGGATCTGATGGCTTTTGTGGGTGTTTTGGGCTGTTTGGCCATGTTCTGGAAGTTTCCTGATGTTTCGCCAGACTCTGTGGCTGGTATCTTCAGAGTGGCAAGGAGCTTAGGGAACTATGAGTTCTCTCTGTGCTCTGGGGTATAGAATGAGTGAGATTGTGGGTTTTTAAACTTGTGGGAAAGGAGAAACTTGCCCTATTCAGGAGACTAGGTGTTAGTCATTATATTGTGATGTGAAAGGATTAAGAAGTTTCACTGCAATCAGAGAAGGCCGATCTGTCTCTGTGGTTGACGGGTGTCATTAGCTGTTCTATTGTGTGAAGTGATCACTGATGCTTGTGACTGGGTAGGAATCATTGACCTTTTGCAGGCTGTATTTTTCAGTACTGGAAGCCAGGCTTTGATGCTTTTTAGACTTTCTTCTTTTCTTGAAGCTGTGTTGGTGTTTGTGGATTCCTTTGTAACATTTTATTTGAGGACTGCCAAAAAAGAGGTGATGTGTGCAGGGGTAATGTAACACTGAGGCACTACTTTTTTGACATATATCCTGTTGTACCATCTAAACAATAAGAAGTGGTGGATGGGGAAACAGGGAAATGGCTGCTACTGTGGAACAATAACACATCTCAGTTCTCATTTTGTCTCACCCTCCTAATAGTCATTCCTCCCAAGAATGCAGCAGGAAAATGAGATTACTTAGATTGCTGGGGAACAATGCATCTCCCCAAATAAGCTCTACTGCACAAATGTGGCAAAACAAAGGGAGAGAGTTGCACAGAATTCTATTGGGAATCACACAGCATATAGTAAGTGTTCCATAGGTTCAGAGTTCTGTGACTAATACAGTGATCTCTGGCTTTGCAGTTACTACATACTCTAAAGATCACCCTTTTAAACACTACAGGGTTTACATATGCACAAGGGCTCTGTGAATACTTTCAGCATAAATGTTGTAGGAGGGTAACCATACATATAGTAAATTGTTGTAAGTGTGGGGGAAAAAAACACAACACTAAACAGGATTGGGGGCAACGGCTACAAAATTATTTGGTAATCTCAAAGATGAAACCATATGGAAGAACGGTTAAGTGGAAGCCAGATAATTAACAGAGAAAAATGTACAGTTGCTTATCAAAGCGATTTTAACCATATAAAATGTAACACTGTTAAGTAAGACATATATTCATACCTTCTATATCAGGACAAAATGTTAAAGAGGCCCAAGAGGAGTGGTTCCTTCCTGTGTTCACTCTTAGGCTCACAACATGATCATAATAGTAATTTTCTATTGTTGATGAGATGTCACACTCTGTGATAGCGATGTTCTGACACTCTGATATAAATGACCATCCTTCAGTATCTATTTCCATGTCTTCTTGTAATCTGAGAAAGTAGTAAAAAGAAAACAAGCTCTGAGACAGCATGGATTAGTAAGAGTTGCAGATCAAATGTAGTCAAATTTCAAACTGTACCTCTCACTAGCTGTCAGCCACAGTCTTTGTCACCTTTGCTGCACCATTTCTTTCAGCTAAGTCACAACTAAGCATCAGGCTAAGAAATTTCCACCCAACAGTTGCAAAGGGGTGACAGCAGGTAAGAAATCATTTATAAAGGGAAATTGGCTCATTTCATATACTGTATGTTTTCAGTCTTCCTCTTGGCAACCACTGCTCCTAGGTGTTCTTCATGTTTATTGCTTCATAGGGGAAGTGGCGAGATGTGGTTTACAGAGAAAATGTTACTGATGTGGAGAGGCCAAGACATTAAGACCTACAATCTCCTCTTGCAATTCACCTTCTCAGTTGCTACCATGTTTCCCTGAAAATAAGACACTGTCTTATATTTATTTTTCCCCAAGAAGATACACTAGGGCTTATTTTGGGGGTAGGTCATTTTCGGGGAAACAGGAACTGCAAGCAAACATGCTACAAAGTGTGGTAACTTTGGTGGCCCAAGCGATGGGGGAGAAGGACTATGGATGGAAAGGGAGGGGCAACGTGCACTCTGTGTGTGTGTGTGTGTGTGTGTGTGTGTGTGTGTGTGCAGGCATAGCCACGCCCATCACTAGATCTTACTATCAGGGAAGGGCTTATATTTAACAAATGCATAGAAATCCTGCTAGGGCTTATTTTTGGGGTAGGCCTTATTTTCGGGGAAATAGGATATATGTTGACTGCTGCTTGCTGGGCTGACTTCCTCCAGAATTCTAAATCGTTCATTGTTTTGATGTACATGGGCAGACACAATGTTTAGTAAGAGCATATGCTATATGTACAATACATTAACACATCACTATGGACAGCTTTTTACCCTCCTGGAAAATTCCTGTGGATGCCCTTGGCGAACTATTTACTCGGCAGGACAAAAGCCCTGCATAAAGAGAAAGATTTCTTTTTTCTTTTTTTTAAATCCGGTATCATATTCCTTTAATTTCTCCACTACAGTTTCTCATCCCACACTCCTTGTTCACATAAAGAAAATAAAAGTCTGGCATAAGAAATGCTGGGAGCCAGACAGTCAAAAGGAAGAAGGGGGAAAGCCTCCTCTACTCATGAATGTATAAAATACTGGAATATTTATTTTGAGAACAGCTAGCCTTTTATATAATTAATCAATAACAGTGAGCTCTTGGGGAACACAAGAGCCACTTTTGCTTTTTTATTTCACTCATTAAACCAAAAGACTAAATGACAGCTGGGTCCTGGAACTCAACTGCCAGCACCATCTTCCAATTCAAGGTTTAAAGTCAATTCCAAAATGCAATCACATTTTGTCATCCAACGGGGTGCTCATGCAGTGGAACTCTAATTGTGTTTTTGTGTAATTTATTCAAAATCCATAACAAACACACACACACACACACATACAATCCTGCTTTTTTTCAATATGATTAAACTATATAATTTAAATATATAATTAAACTATATAATACCAGAATCTTAATTTCCCTTTCCTAAATCTTTTGTTACAGAGAAAGCATTTATACGTCATTACTGTTTTCCAAGTTTTCTTCCACCATTCATAAAATAAAGATTATAGCACTACATACATTCATGAAGCAAGGGACTGTTGGGAGAAGCAGAAATGTGAAATGTGGGATCTGTTCTGCACATATTTAGGAGGCATATCAACATGTGAACTCACATCTCAACAACATTTCAAAGATAACAATTGCAAGTCATAATGAACTGGAAACTTACTCTTGGTACCAAGCCGAAAAGGTTACATTGAGACTACATGGGTTATCCCAGTTCCATTTCAGAATGATGTTTGTATTAACAATGTGGACACTGATGTTGTATGGCTGGTCCAAACATAACTCTAAATGTATTTTAGAGAAGAACAAACATGTTATCCTTGCAACCAGACTACAATTTTCAGTCAACAGCAAATCAATCAAACGTCTGCTGCACTTCAAGAAAAAGCTCTCCAAGAAGTGAAATGATATGATATACAAGTTTCTGTTTGTGTTTTTCAAGTATAACATGGAAACTTGCTGTCAGAGAGATGGTGCAAATTTAAAAGACCACAAACAAAGGCTGATTTTTGTATAGCAAGGGAGAGTTTTCAGATATTCAACCAAGTCAAATTTTAGTTATTTCAGAAGAGAAAAATAACTGTTATATATGTCTGCATTTTAATGCTTTCTCTTTTGTACGTCCTGAGATACAGTAATCATGATTATTTAAAATAATTGTTATTCCTGAACATTATTTAAATTTCTATTTCTATGACACAGTGTGTTTTATATTGTGCTATTATTAGTTCTCAAATACATTATTCATCTAAAAGACAGATTGAAATCATTTAATATAATTATCTAATTCCTCAGTATCCTGTACTAACCACATTCTTTTACATGCCACTGAGTATATTTAATTTAATATATCAGAACCTTTGGTGACTCTTCCTGAAGCTAAAAAGCATGAACCTTAAGTGAGCGAGAGGTGTATCCTCCCTTCACTTCGCAGACTTATTGGGGCTCTAATAAATACACTGCAAAATTCAGTACTCTTGCTTGTAGGTAGATAATGTGAAAGAGTCACAGGAAACAAAAAAATTGAAGCAATAGCAGAACACTGCAGACAACCACAGAAAGGAAGCAAAATATGCAAATTTCTGTAATGTTCCAATGTTCTGAAATATTTTTAATTTGCATTTGTTAAGACAATGTATTAGTTAACTTCAAACTGTTTTTGTTTAAACTTTTTCCAGTTGAAAGGAGGTTTTTTTTTGTAAAGTTCTATCACTGTACCAACATTTTAAATTCATTTATTTCCACAAGTTATTCCTTTTGCAATACTGAAAGCTTATGAGAAAAAAATCATGCATTTTAAGAGTCCCCTTTCCCCTTTCCACAGCATATCAACATTTTAAGCAGATCTACATCAAAAACAACTTGCTCCAACTTGGCACTCTTGGACAGCTTGAAGGTAATTATTTTATATGTATAGCTGTTAGGGAAAAGACAATGAAGAAGACTGTACTTAATGCAGAAATGCAATTACTTCAGGTTGTGTGACATTAGCAGTAAAAACAGAAAATATTTCTTGATGCTGGATGTATTTCAGAATGCATCCTCTAGACATCCTAATGGGCACCAGAAAAGACTAAAGTATTTTTTAAACACTAACCACAGGAGGCAGGGCTCCTGGTGAGCAAAATATATGTCTGCAGGTGTGGCCTTAGATTCCTAGAACTCTGCTTAAATAAGAAAAACAAGAGTGCAGGTACCTACAAAGCACTCCAGAACGACAGAATAAGGGATTATTCTACAAAGAAATCATGGAAATAAAGTTGACTACTGTACTTCAAATGTTGCACATGGAATTGTGAGATCAAGATTTCAGTTGCTACTGAAGCCAATCCAAAGTTTTCAATTTATTTATTTTATTTATTTATTCTTGTATTTATATCCCGCTTATCTACTACATGTAGTACTCTAAGCGGCTAACAATATCATTTTTCTCCACCAAAATCTACACAAGTGAAGAAGATGAAACAGCTCCCCTAAAAACTGCCCTCATGCAAACCAGAGGGCAGTGGAGGGAGCCTAACAGAAGCCAGACTAGCTGGGTACCGTAATTCTGGCACATGAGACCGAACCGCCCGCTGGTACACTTCTCCTTCTCGCCAGGAGAAATTAAAAAACAACAACAGGCGTTTATTCAGACTACAGTATTCGGGCGATTGAAGCAGATACGCAGGAAGAGAAAAAAAGAGAACTGGGCTGCTTCATTCCGGCTTCCCTTTCCGGGAAGGAAAGGCGGGATAAAAATACTCCGAAATACATGAATAAGTAAAATACCCGCGGTCTCCCGCAGGAAGCCAGGCTTATCAGCGCGCAACAGAAGCGCTTGGTCGCCCGCAAAGTCCTGCCACACTTCCAGAGCGACTGGCCCTCCTGCCTTGCCCGCGGGACCCAGAGCTCCCGCCACCCTTGACAGACGGGCCGGTTCCCTTCGGCATCCCCCCCCCCTCCTGTCGCCCGGGGCCCCAGGGCAAAAAAGGGGAACGCGAGGCCCCGCCTCCAGGGCTCACCCACCTGCACAGGTGCGCGCCACCCCCAGCGCCGCCAGGGCCGCCAGCAGAGCAGGAGCCCCTGCCATGCCTCGCCCGGGGAAAGCGTCATGTCAATAGGCAACCCTGACGGCAGCCTCCCTGCGTCACCGTGACGTCGCCCCCCGACGCAGCCCGGCCGTCTTCTTCCCCCAGCCCCTTCCCTGGCCAGCTCCGCCCCGAGCAGGAGCCTCCAGAGAGCATAGAGATAGAGCTGGAAGGCCGGAGCCGTGCGCGGGCCGCTACGCCGAGCGGGCTTCGACTCGAGAGGAGACCCCTGGCGGACGGTAGCCTCCGAATTCGCTTCGATGCCCTGTGGTCCGAAATGGAGGTTGTGGGGATGCGGGGGACCCTCCGTAAGAATGACCCGGGACGATTTAAAGACCGAAAGAAGAAAACCCCACGAAGGGGAGTAACAGCAGCAGCAGCAAAAAGGGACCTCCGTACTCTTTATTTCTGGTCTTTCAGTTTTTCAGTCTACGCGGAAGAGAAAGGAAGCTTCTATCCTGGCCTCCTTTCATAAGGAATCATCATTTTATAGTGGTTTGATGTTAAGAGGATAACGTGAAAGGATGCTGATTTCGAAGTTAATTAGTAAAGGTGACATAAAGGAATCATATGGATCCACGAAGAAACATTTCTTGTAACCATGTTTTACTCTTGATCTTCTCAGACACCCTGGGACTGTGCTGCTTGCCCAAGCGTAGAGAGGCTGGGACCGCCAAAAAACAGTAGAAAGCAGAAATGATTTATGTGCTGTACTCCATGGCACAGATGCAATGTTGACATGATACTGTACTGACTTTAAAAGTGTATGGATATATGAGGAGCTATGTATTTTCCTACTGCAATGTCCTGCACCAAAAGATCCATGATTTCCATCGTGGAGTCTGTGGGCATAGATGGGACCTACAACTGGAAAGAGGTTCAGTGATAACGATTCTATAATGATGATATATGTGTGTGTGTTCTCTGCTGCCAGGAATTAAGCCGTAGCAACCCTAATAGGGCTTTCAAGGTGAGCTGTTTAAGAAGTGGTTTTACCAGTTCTGCTCCCATGATGAGTTTCCATGGGTGAGCAGGGATTTGAACCCTGTTCTCCAGATTCCTAGTCTATCACTGTATCCACTAACACCACACTGGGGATCATGGGATTAATCCTACATATCACCGGGGATGATCTTATGTAAAATCCATAAGGATGTATGAGGATCTACATGTCAGTTCCTTGTTTTTGCACCACTGCAATGCCCTACACTGAAGGACCCAAGATTTCTGTGTTGTAGTCTGTGGACATAATTGGAGCCTATGATAAGATAGTGGTTTGGGGATGATCCTGCATTAAGAATTCATATGGATCCATGACTCATCCATGAGGATCAGTGTTTTAAATTTGTGTTTTGCACTGCAAAGTTATGCACTGATTGACTTCTGTAGGTACAAATTGCATCTGTGCTCTGACAGTGATTTGCACCAATGTTTTGGTTCAAACATTTTATGAAATCACGTGGCTCTATGACACATCCATGTTTTTTTGCCACTGAAGAGCCATGCATGATTTCTGTGGTGTAATTTGTGAACTTAGATGGGATCTATGGTTTGATGGTGGTTTCACAAAAATCCCACGGAAATGCTCGCATGTAGTCCCCAGGATCCATTCTTGATTTCAAAGATCTTCCTTTTACTTTATGGTGCTAAGTCCTGACTTAGGTAATGAGTCCTTAAAAAGGTTGCAGATAAGATGAACTTCCAAGTTCGCTGAACTTTTCAGTCAGGTAAACGAAGCATTCTGAAACATAGAAGTTCAAAAATTGTGTCACGTGTAACACATACTGTATGGCTCATGCAGTCAGACTGCTGGGAAGGAAGATAGATTCTGCAGGACTGGAGAATGAAAGGCTCTTCACCTCATGGAAGGAGGACATGGAGGGAGTTTGGTCAGAACACAAGAGAGGGCCTTTTGTGTTCACTGCCCCCATGATGTTGAAACCCTTTCCACAGAAAGTCATCTTGGCTTATTTTCCCCGCCCTTCCATAAGCAGACAAATTTCTGTTGGGGCAATTTCTCACTAACTGCTTGCCTAATCGGGAGTTCCTTTAAATGGGAAATGCTGTTTTCTTTGCTGCCTGGATGCCCTAAGCACATCCAATCTCGCCTGATTTCGGAAGCTAAGGGTCGGCCCTGGTAAGTACTTGGATGGGAGACCACCAGGGAATACCAGGTGCTGTAGGTGTCTGGAGTAGGAACTGGCAAGCCACTCCAGTATTCCTGCCAAGAAAACTCCATGGATATGGAGTCACGAAGAGTCGGTCACGAGTGTAACGACATAACACACACTGTTTTCTTTAAAGTTTTTTAAAATCTTGTTTTAATATTTTAACCCACCTTGGATCCTCTGGATAAGAAAGGCAAAATACAAATCTTTTAAATAAAATAAATAGCACCCTATCAGATGATCTTTTCACTCTAGAAATAATATGACATAGATTCTAACATGAATAAATAAAAAGTTTTTTTTTAAATTGTTTCTCCTGATTTATTTTTGGTCTCTTGTGGAACTGATCAGCCCTTGCTATGCTACTGAGAGAATCACCTTAATTTCCCCCCCTCACAAACATTTACAGGAAATAATCAACATTTTAGGATTATTTATTATATTACCCGTAAACTGGTATTTAAACTATGTTAAAGAAGTAGCTGTGTGCAATCAGATGGCTGCAAAAGCACATTTCAGATCACACTGGAAAAGGAGCAGTCCCTTTAAAGTGACCCTTCCATCTGCCAAGGAAATCCCAACCCCAACCCCACAAAAATGGAAGCCCTACAGCTGGAACAAATAGATCCAGCTTGGCTAAATATCATAGTCAGTCTGGGTCACATTTCCTCGTGTGTCATGTGACTATAGAATCATAGAGTTGGAAGAGACCTTAAGGGCCCTCCAGTCCAACCCCCTGCCATGCAGATATCAGATTATCCTTAGCAGTGTCTCCATTTTGCCTACTTCATGTTTATTGTAAAGAGAAACTGGCACAGAGAACTTCATATGTTTCCCTATACATATTTTGCATTGAGTGAGTTGTAGGGTGTTTGCCTGATCACAGGGAGAATTCCAATGTAGCGAAAGCCAGATTGTCATGTACACTTCAGACTTGAGTATACCTCTGCCACTTGACTAATCTGACATCCAAAATGTCATTTCTGCCTCAGCAAAACTATTCACCAGAAAACTACAAAGGATTTTTTTTTGTCCCAATATAATATTGTGAGACAAAAAGTAATCCCAATGTCAAAAATCAGATGGATTGCAACATATTTTGTCCCGGCTGTTTTTGGTGCATTGTAAGTAGCTGAAATTTGATATCAGCATGGATCAAACACCGGCACAATGGTTGGGCAACTCCCTTCTGAGCAAGTGGTTGCACATTCCCCCCCACTCATGCAAAGAGGCATTCTAGACCTTCATGTGCAATTGGTTCCCACCACAGTGCAAAGGCTAGGAAACCCAGTGCAGCCAGCTAATGGGCCAGATGCATAAGCATACTTCTACCCACCATATGCTACTGCTGAATGCTGAAACGCCTAGTACCAAGTGGGACACTTTCTCTCTGAACTTTGCATCTGGGTTCCACAGATCTATACTAGTGGAACTTTTTATTCTACCAGCACTGAAATAGAGCTGTCTGAATTCAAGTCCAATTAACTGTGGGTTAGTTAGCAAAATGCGGCTCTGCTCTAAAGTGTTCTGTCTCGCTATGCAAGGGTTAGAAAGTTTTTAGAAGGAACTAGTTGTTCCTGATTGTGGTTTAAAAAGTAGCATGTAGATTCTATTAAAAGCAAAAATGGTGCAGACAGACGCCATCTGGACTACACGTGCATCAGATTTAGATGTACATTTCCTGATTGAGCAAGCGGCACACCCTCAAAACTTGGTTTAGATTGACATATTTCACTTAAATCAAATCGAATGCACTTGAAAGGAAACTCAGATCAGGAATTGTAACTGATCCATGAGTAGCATAGTTTTGTCTATGCCATCTATTTCTTACAATAATAAATTTAAACCATTCTATACAACGCTCATCTACTTCAACAGACATGATGTGCAATTTTACAATGCCATTTAAACATGTGGAACTTGAACAACATTTTGTATACATTTCGTTCTAGAATTAAAATTTTAGTCTATGAATATAGATATATAAATAACTCAAAATAAAACATTTAATATACAAGTTTCATATCAAGTCACAGCAGAAATAAATATATTTTCTAAAAATCTGTACACAAAAGTATTGGTTTTGAAATTTATAATGTGCAAACTGTAAGCTGCTGCTTTATAAAAGCCATTAAGTACCTAATGGTGCAGCATGTTATTATTCCTTCTCTTTTTAAATATCATGAAAACTACATAGTCTGAGTTGTCTTTAGGTTTCTTCCTGGAATATTTTGAGCTGTATTTTTGCATTGCTCAGTTGCTCCTCACATTCTTTACCACCATTTTTCAACTCCTCTGAAAGGACAGTAATCTTCTCATAGGTATAATCTTCTTCTTGAATCTGGGAGGCAATAAACGGTGACTTGTATGAAGGCTTGTTTAAAAACTGTGGACAGAAAGAAAAATAAAATTTTCATCCATTTCCAGCATGGCCAATAGTTATTTTAAAACAAGATACAGTATATATATATCTTCTGATATACGGCTCTCTCAGAGGACTGAAATTTGAACCAAATGAGTAACGGTTACTAAACTCTTAAATGCTTATTTTAAAACCATGTTTCTCTAGCTTTATACTATGAAGTCCACACTAAAAGCCATAAACTGCGTATCTCATAAGCCAACATCCTGGCAATAATTTACAGGTTGCGTAATAGCTAGTTTCCCAAAGACAAATACAGTAGGTATAGACATTATCTATCCCTGCATGAAAGAGGATCATTGCAATGTTCAGTTGAGCGCTTTCAACCCCGTGTGTTCATTGTTCCAGTGCAGTCATAATCTGACATCAGAGTCTTCTCTACAGAGAAGTTTCGTGAGAAAATGGTATTTTTATCTCATCATTCAAGGATGACAAAAACTAAATTAAAGGAAGAAAATGGTCCTAGGGAAAAGGGACAATTTTCAAAATTCTTCATAATGCACAAACACACTTATTGCAAAAACATAATAGTCTGTTGTAGTTATTGCTATTTTGTATCAAACTCTCTCTCTCTCTCTCTCTCTCTCTCTCTCTCTCTCTCTCTCTCTCTCTCTCTCTCTCTCTCTCTCTCTCATTTGGTCTATGAAGAGGTGATCTAGTGCTAAACAAGTACAGATTAATGTAGTGATAACATGATGTACAGCTAAAAAGGGAGAAAGATAAATTGGGTTATGTGTTCCCATTGCCCGAAACATCAGACTCGCTGTGTAGTAGGTCATCAGAAGTACCTACAGTCATGACTCATGACCAGTGCTTTTGGAGAATGAAACAACTGATCACCTGGGGGTAAAGTCCGTTTGAATTATTCCAGCTTGAAGAAAAGCAAAAGCCCCCAGTGGGGGCAGGGAAAAGCACTTTGGGAGAAAAACCAGCCGGATTGATTCAAATTGACTGTTGCGTGTGTTGTGGGGGGGGGGCATGAGGATAGCTTCATCCCATTTCATACCTGCAGCAGCAAGTTCTGCAGCGTTTGACCTTGTAATTGCAGCATCAATTTCAACAATCAGATTTTATGTGGAAGATATGTTTTCTGATAAATTTCTAGTCCCAATTTAGCTAATCACTCACTAATTCAATGGTGAAAATTTCACATATCCAACGGTACTGTTCTATTGAATTGCCTGGTGATTTTTTTTAATTTTACATGTATCATTAAAAGCTCCCCACCCCCACCACTAGGCTCCAGAAGGCCTCACCAGGGCAAAAACTGAAATAGGGGGATAGGAAGCTTTCTGTTATCTCCAGTGCCCGAATCTGGTTTGTGCTAGTGTAACTGCACCAATAGGATTTTGTACTAGTCTAAAATTTAATAGCAGTGAGAGGAACATATTTGCAAATCACAAAAGAACACACCTCTTTGAAATGCTGAGGCAAAGAATAAGACGGGAAAAAGACATATTTGATATGTCGATATAGACGGAAAATCACAAAATAGCAGCAAGAAAATAATACCAACACTAATGGTCCGATAAGGATCAGCAGCATTGGATTTATACCTGTCGGAGAAAAGAGAAAAATCTTGCATTTATTACGAAATGTATGATTGACACATAGTCATATGGTTTTTGAACAACTATTGTTTATTTTTAAAGCTTTGTCGTTTAAACTCAAAACTCACTGCTGTTCATAAAAACCACAATTCCTGGTTAAAATCATTCATTCTTCCACAATTTTTGTGTATTCACCTTTTTTTGCATCAATTTAAAACATGCTAGACCTTATTTAAATACTTGTTAAAACTAATGCTACTATGCTCGGGCATAGGATTAGATTACATGATTTATAATAGGCATTATAAAATGCTTTTTATAAAGAAGCTAATGCTTTCTTTAAGATGATCCATATGGTGTAAACAAGAGCACCTCATTTTTAATAGTGTTTCTTATGGTCACACATTTAATCAAATAGCATTACCAGTGGAAGTTGCGTTAGTTGTTCTGACACATGAAGGTTCACTCCACTCTCCACTCTTATTGTATTCTTCAATAAATGCTTGAGCCTTAACACAGTAGGTTGTCCCAGGTTCCAAACCAGGTATGATTTCAAAAGTGTATGATGTATTTACTTGTCTATCCTAATAGGAAGGCATACAACATCACAGCCGAAAGGAAATCAATAGATTAGAGTCTTAACATTGCAGGACTATTATTTTATGTCTGCTGGCTAGACAAGGACAAGTTTCTGAGTAAACCTGCTTGCACTGACATAACCTAATATATATCAACATTGCTCCCTTATGCGGTTGTAGCACTGTGACAAGCAAGAAGAAATGTTAAAAAGCTGACCAGCATAAATGTGAAAATGTTGGACAATTTTGCAGTTTCAGCTTAATTCATATTCACTACCGTTGTGCAAAACAAAACAGTACAGGAAAGGGAAACCTTCCTTTTCATTCTCTCTTATTGCCTTTCCAAATTCAGTCATGCAGCTCTTTAGGTCTAGAAACGCCAACACTTTTATAACAATAACATCCTCCTTTTTGTGGTCAGTGCTCTCTGGTCTTGAACACCATTCTTTTTTTAAAAGCTGCATGCTACTAGTTAGGTTTTCTTTGCCCTAACTCAGTGTTGGCGAACCTATGGCACGGGTGCCAAAGGTGGAACTTGGAGCCCTTTCTGTGGGCACCCGGCATTGCCCCTTCACAACCACCTGTATTCAGGTTAAATGGCTGTATTGGCACTTTGCAAGAAATTAGTGGTTTGGGCACTCGGTCTCTAAAAGGTTTGCCATCACTGTCCTAACTTGAGAGCTCATGGTCCACACTCTTCTTTCAAACTACAAATCTCATAACCCCCAGCCAGTTAGGAGTTGTAGGCCAAAAATGAATTTTGCCCAAATTCGGCCTAAATCACAATCCTATGCTTGGAAGTGAGGTCGAACCTGGTGGTTGCGTCCAGTTCCCTGGGAAATCCCCATTTGTTTTCTGTCAGCTTCCAGCAGCTAAGAAGAATGCACACAATATTGGAACCCTCATGCAACTGGAAATCCTATCCCCAGCAAAGTATACTTTATTACCAGCAGCACACCTTCACACTACTAATAGACTGATACAGGCTAGTCTGCTTATTTGTTTATTATATGGTCTACCTGTCCTCTTAGGAGGCGTGCCTGATTCTCTTCCTCATGTTTAACTTCACAACAAGCGTGTATGGTAGGTTAGGCTAAGTCTTAATTAGAAACAGACCCCCAAATAATTGGGTTTCGTGGCGGAGAGGGGGGTTTGAATCCAGAGGAGCACTCACATATCACAACAGAAACTCCAGCAAGCATTACCTGTTTGCCACTATAGTCCTTCTTCCAGATGTGTATCCTGTAAACCACAGAACTATAAAAGATCTTTAAGGAAGATCTTCCACCATTACGTATAAAATAAGGACCTGTGAGCTGTACACTCAAGGCTCTAGGCTGTGAAGCTTCAACTTGTATAGCAGGTGGACTAATCTTTGCTAAGAGAGAGAGAGAGAGAAATAAAAGAGACAGCATGCTAGAAATAATTATCTCTAGGTCTTTAAGAACAGGATTGTGATATACCCTGTTTCTCCAAAAAATAAGACATCCCCTGAAAATAAGACCTATTTACAGTTTTGCCCCACACTGAAATACTGTATAAGGCATCCCCTGAAAATAAGGCCTCCCCATAATAAGATAACAATAAATGTGTACCGTATTTTTCTTCATGGAAAAATAAGACATCCCCTGAAAATAAGACCTAGCGCATCTTTGGGAGCAAAAATTAATATAAGACACTGTGTTATTTTCGGGGAAACACAGTAGGTGAAGAGAGGAAGAGATGATATCGCATGCGGGGTAAATGACAATTTACTGAAATCAAGCAGCTTTAAGTGAAGCTCAACAGCAGATTTTTGAAGTAAAACATGGATTTTAAGAGAAAAAGTAAAACATGCTGTTGTTAAGTGTGATCAAGTCATTTTCAATTAATCGCAATCATAATTGGGTTTTCAAGGTATGTGAGAAGTTTAAGAAATGCTATTATGAGTGGAGGATTGAACTAAATCTTCCAGAGTCTTAAATCAGTCATTCTGTCCAGTGGAAGACATAAACATGAAAATAATGCCACTTGTCTATCAACTTTGTTCTATTTCTTTAAGTGGAAAATGAGATAATGTAATAAATAAACAGACTAGAAGAGTTACTTACTGTCTGCAATTGGTGTGAAGATGATGTACACCCAGTTTGATTGATCATTTTGAAACTCAGCTCTAACTCTCAGAATGGAAGAAACATATATTGGTATGTCTGAAATATTACATTCTGTGATTTCAGTACTATTGAATATTTCAGTGAATATATTGGTATAATCTCTGTGAAAGAAAAAACAGATATAATATAATATCTATGAAAATAAGTACAGTATGTCACTATCATGTCAACCACTAAATTACAGTCCAGTATTATTTTTCATGCTTACAAGTTTGTACTTGAAATGCTTTAAAAACATCTAAAAACAATGATTAGACTCAGTTACAAAGTACTGTCCCATGCCTTACTGGCTTCAGATGAGATTACTCAGATGAATGAGTGCGGGATTAAAGTATGTTTGCATAATGACCACCACACTAATTTTGCCACTCTATTTGTGGTCAAATCTGTAACCCGTTTGTGAAATATTTGGACATTCACAAATGAGGTGTGACGTACTTTCATCTTTTTCTTAGCAGAGTCGACATTTGCTGCTGGCACTAATTCGTTGAATCTCATCACATCAGTTTGGAATGCTTGTTCTTGAACAGCAGAAAATCAGGACATTCAGTTTCTTTCTTAATGGTCCCCAGTTTCATCCATGTCCATGCTGAATTATTACCATGCTTTCCATCAATATTTCTCAGGTGTTGCCCATGCAGTGGTTTATTTTTCCAGCTGTTTGTTTTCAAATTGTTGTTTCTTATTTTAATTTTTTGTTTCTCATTTTCAAAGGAATCTCCATTTTCACTGCCTTATGGTGATGCTGATTACTTTTTATTAGATCCTAAGCACACAAAATGCTTCTACCCATCTGTTATAATAGTCTCCTTTATACAAGTAGTTAGAGCAGATGAAGACAGAGCATAGCCTCCATTAGGATGCTACCAGTTCAATTCCTCTCTGAGAAAACCTCCTCAGAGCTCACATTAATAGCTTTTTCAGAATCAGGCATGATGTACTTAATTATTTAAAAAAATTACCTATAGGATTTCACTGAACCCAGGTTTTAGATGTTGTATTTCCAAAACACTAAATACTTTATTCCGTGGTTTGTGATCTTATATTTTTGAGAGGCCAATAATCTAGCCACATCAAATGTTAATAAAAATGAAGCCAGTAAATTAATTTTTTTAAATTCAAACATGTTCAGGTGATTCAAAATGGCCAGATAAAAACACCAACAAAAAAACCAATGCAGCTTTTCTATTTTTCGGAGGGGGGGGACTAGCAGAGAGAAAAGCAGAGGTGTTGCAAATAAATTTCCCACTCAATACCTCATAAAATTCCAAAAACAGGGTAGAAAGACCGTCCAATTAAAAATCAAGAACACCAACGTTATATAGAGGAAGTGTAGATCATCTGCAACATGAACTCTTCTGGGAAAGGAAGTTGGCCCAGATGTCAAAAAACAATGTGGCAAAACAGAGTGGGCTATCAGAAGGATGTTTCACACATTAAACTGCACTGTAAGCTCTGTAAGTGCTGTTTCCCAAAACAGCTCTGTGGTAAACCCTAAAGCCCTTTAAGTGAAATGTTATAAATCCTCCTTACACCAAGTTCCAAAACACCAACTCCTGAATCTTTAGGAGGATGGCCTAGCAATAGATAGTTTTCCTTACTTGAGAGTACCGTCCTTTTTACTTTTCAAGTTTATACATCTCGGTCTCTTCAGAATCCTGATATAAACTGCTTAAGGATGCCTGCCAATCCAGACTCCCATTTATGCTACTGTTCTGAATTGTCACTGGGTAGAATGCCATCAAGTACCTCTTATTCTCTGCAGAGAGGGAGCTCCTATTTCTGTCAGTTAAAGTACTCCCATGCTGCCACAAGCACCCCCCTGTTCAGCTGCTCTGAAGCCACAGATAAATTAAAATTAGGCTAAATATGTTTCCAATGACAAATCCCAATGAAGCAAACTGACATAGTTACATTTGGTGTTAACTGAAGTAGTGAGATTCACCCTGCAAGGAGATGAAGTCCCCCCTCCACCCTCATAGATAGGAAATTTGTTTAGTGTGATCATCTGGTTCTTTGTGCTTGTACCATGAAGTGGAACATATTCTGGGATATGTATTAGCTTCCAATCAAATTTTAGATGAGCATGGGGATGATGCATGGTGCCAATAATGAACAGGTAGGTGCACAACATTGCTTCAGTGTTCTAATATGACTGTCTGACCAAGTAATTTATTTGCCTATGAATTAAGTGGAAAATTAGTCCAGTGGGAAAATATGTTGTGCATGTTTTCAGTGGAAACGGATTCACCAATAGAGGAAAAGACGGGATAATACTGTAACAGAAATATTTTTTTTAAAACCCCAGTATTACTAAAATTATTAACCAGTTTCCTCACACTTACTTCCTGTGTTCAACTCTGTAAGTCAGATTTTCTTTGTGAAAGTTAGGTGGATCCCACTGGAGAACACTCTCAAGCATAACTGAATGAACTCGTAGGTTTTGAGGTTCTGGTACCATTCCACATGCTGCAATGTACAAACGTAATATACAGTACTATTAATACACATACATTTGACTTTTCAGTCAAATTCTTTCGCTAACTGCGTGAGACGCATGCCTTTAAACATGCATAATATGTAACAGGTCTATTCTTTCAGCATATTCCTCATACGATACACAACTGTAACAAATGCACATGATGAGACCATAGGAAAAAATGTTGATGCCCTCTTCTGTACTTTTGTTCAGCCTGAAGATGAGTCAAATCAGCCCTGAACTTTCTTTAAAGGACACTTTTACTCAGTCTTGGAAAATGTCGTGAATATTAAATATGCATTTAGTCATCAAAGCATTTGATTAAGCACATTAGTATGTTCATGGATATCATCAATGGACAAGTGCCAGTGAAAAATGCATTCAAACATGGCAGCACATATATGGAATGCTTTCAAACTCAAGGTAGTCTCCTTCGATCCAGTACATAAGCCAGTGTGGGTTTTTGTTTGATATGAAGATTATTTTTTAAACTTTATTAATAGGTATACAACTTGATTTTATAATCCAAAAGCAAGAATAAAATGGCTTATAATATATATAACAACCCAACATTAAGAAAATAAAAAACAGCTAACAAATAAAATAAAAAGAACAGAATTATAAATAAAAATGGCATGACTGAGGAAAATCAAAAGGAACTCAGATTTTAAAAAGCTGCTAGTCGTGTCCAACTCTAGGGGCAGTGCTCATCTCCGTTTCAAAGACAAAGAACCAGTGTTGTGCAACTTCGTATCCATGTGGCTGGCATGGCTGAATGCATTTCTGCACACGGAACACTGTTTTACCTTTGCGCTTTTATGGTGGTGCCTATTTATCTGCTTGCATTTACATGCTTTCTAACTGCTAGGTTGGCAGGAGCTGGGGTTAATCGCGTGCGTGGAGTTCACTCTGCTACGTGACACCCAGGATTTGAACCACCAAACTGCTGACTTTGCAGCCGACAGTTTCAGCACTCTAGCCTGATCAAATTAAGTGACAAACCAAAGCAAAGGAAAATGTGCTGCTTACATAGCACCTCATAGAACTAAAAGCACTCTCTGGATGGTTTGCAATCAAATTTTTCAGGATACACATTGCCCCCCCCCAACTTCCCAGTGAGGTGGGTACTTAATTTAACAACCTTGAAAGGATGGAAGGTTAGTCAGCCTCAAGCTAGCTCCCTGAGCCTGGGATCAAACTCAGGTTGTGAGCCAAGTCTTGACTGCTGCAATACTGCAGTTTAATCACTGCTCCACAAGAATGAACAAAGGAACAGCAACTGCATATGAATACCCAACACTGATGTTATAGCCAGTTTTCTTGTAGGAAGCCTAACTAGCAAGATGGACACAGAAGATTCTATAGACTGCATGGCAACGGCTGTTGTGAAATACAAGAACATGACACAGCTTTTCAAGAAAATATTTCTATTCAGCCTGAAAATGAATCTGATCAGCAGTGATTTTTCAAAAAAGGACACTTTTACTCAATCTTGGAAACTCCTACAAAAATTAAAGATACTGTACTATGACTCACTGAAGCACTTGACTAAGCACACTGGCTTCTGTATGTAAAGAAGTTGCCAATTCTTTTTATGTTTACTGAGTTAAAAAAATGTAGGCAAAAATTAAAGAGAAACAAAACAAAAGAAAAGACACAAAACATGTGGCACCTTAAAGACTAACTTTCATATTTTAATGTAACGTTTCCAGGGCACGTCCACTTCTTCAGACATATAGCAGCAGAAACCACAGTTTTGTGGTATGTCAGATGCCACTAAACTGGAACTAGAAAGTGTTCCATTTTGACACTACATCACAATATTTTGAATCAGTTAAGACTTTGATGACTGTTATAGCAAAGGAAATATAGCTAGTACTTGGATTCTAAAAGGCCTTTTCACGGTCCTTCCTATCAGGTTAGAATGATTAAATACAGTGGCATCAGATAGTATTTGGAAGTTTTTTTTAAAAAAAACTGAGAATGCCAGCTGAACAGCCTAGCCACCTTTAAGACTCATTTATTTCAGTAGAGTTTCAATGCAGATAAATGTGCCATTCCTGGCCATTTGTGCTGCTTTCCAAGTGCACGTTCTCAAAGAGTGAACTTCAACAACGGAACTTGGTACCTTTTGGTGGGAAACCTGTAATTTTTCATTTCCAAAAAAATGCCATGGCTACAAAATGGTATAAAATGGATTTCAGCCATTGCATGAAAGCATCTCCAAGGCGTTCTTCTATCTAGAGCTGTAGAATTCAACAATGTTTAGGTCTGTTTTTTTCTCTTTGAAAAACTGCTATGGAGCTTTGACTACTGAGTGTGTTGGGGGCTGGGGAAGGAGATTAGATTCATTTCCTAGTAGCTGAATATTGTTAAGCCCCCTCTGAGAACCACACTCCATCGGAGGGCTGTGTACTAATCCCAGAAACTTCATGCATCATTTTCTGCTCTCTTCCTCTTTCAGGTTGTTATTGCTTGCTCTCAAAGTCCTACCCTTTTCAAGCATGCAAGCAGAGGGCATGAGTCACTGGTGCAACAGTTTCCACTCCCCAGTGGTGCCTCCACTCCCAGTCAACAGTGCCCAATTTGCCCCAGAGGAAAATAATCAGGTGACTTGGCAGTGGCGACTGTGGTGAGACAAGCCAGCAGGGAAATTCTACTGAGAGTAATTTATTAAAGGGTCATCTTAAAACCTCCTGCCAATGCTGCTGTCAAGTTATCACTTGAGATGGGTGAAGCATGGCTGCTCAGATGATTCCAAGCCACCACCCCTTGCTTGCTTCACTTACCAGGCTCCCTGCACTGCCAGGGTCCTTCATTGTTGGCAAGACAATCCATGCTGAAGCCTTGCCCACCTCCTCAGGGAGCTGGCCACTTACTTGCTACGCAGGAAGACTCTCTCATCTACTTCCTCATTGAGTGGCCAGATGTCTGAGGAGGTGAGCCAGAACCAGCTAGGCTCCAGGGTAGATTGCTGCCTATGAAGAAGGACCCCAGTGTCCTCTTATGGAGCACCAAGTGCCCATTTTTAGTTATCAAGAAACATGAATCAGTAAATCAGCTGTCACCAACTCAGAGCCCGTAGATATGCTGGAACATAAGAAGAGCCATAACAAGGGCCCATCTAATCCAGTTTCCTCTATGTCACAGTGGCCCCAACAAATGCCTCTGGGAGCGCACGAGACTAGATATCTGTCTCCTGATATCACTCACCTTCATCTGGCCTTTGAAGCACACTCTTTTCAAACCTGGAGAGTACGCATCCTCATCATGGCTTGAACCTGTGATGGACTTTTCCTCCAGGAATCTGTCCAATCCCCTTTGAAGGCATCCAAGCCAGATGCCATCACCACATCCTGTGGCAGAGAGTTCCACAGACTAACAACACGCTGGGTAAAAAAATATTTTCTTTTGTCTGTTCCCATTCTCCCAACCCTCAATTTGAGTGGATGCCCCCTAGTTCTGGTATTTTGTGTGTGAGAGAAGAGTGTCCCTCTATCCACTTTACTCATGCCCTGCATTATTTTGTACGTCTCAATCATATCCCCTCTCAGGTGCCTTTTTTTCCAGACTAATGAGCCCCAAATGTTTTAGCCTTTCCTCATAAGGGAGATTTCCCCAGCCCAAGAATCATTTTAGTCGCTCTCTTTTGCACCTTTTCCAGTTCCACTATGTCTTTTTTGAGATGCAGTGACCAGAATTGTACAGAATACTCCAGGTGCAGCCTTACTATCGTTTTGGCATTATAATGCTGGCTGTTTTATTTTCAATCCCCTTTTTGATAATCCCTAGCATGGAATTGGCCTTCTTCACCGCTGCCACACACTAGGTAGACACCTTCATTGAGCTGTCCACCAGCACACCGAGATCTCTTTCCTGATCCATCACAGATAATTCAGAGCCCATCAGTTGATAGATAAAGTTTTTTTTTTTGCCCCAAGATGCATTACTTTACATTTTGCTACATTGAAACACATTTGCCATTTTGCAGGCCATTCTCCTAGTTTGGAGAGATCCTTCTGGAGCTCTTTACAATCTTCTCTGGGTTTTACCACACCAAAAAGTATTGTGTCATCCACAAACTTGGCTACCTCACTACTTATCCCTGTCTCCAAGTCATTTATGAACAGATTGAAAAGCACTGGTCCCAGGACAGATCCCTGCGGCACACCGCTTTTCAGCTCTCTCCATTGTGAAAATTTCCCATTGACACCTATTCTTTGTTTCCTGGATCTCAACCAGTTCTCAGTCCATAAGAGGACCTGCCCTCTTATCCCCTGACTGTGCAATTTTCTCAGTAGCCTTTGATGAGGGACTGTGTCAAAAGCCTTCTGAAAATCAATATAGACAATATCTACTGGTTCGCTCAAATCCACATGCCTGTTGACCTTTTCAAAGAATTCTAAATGGTTTGTCAGGCAAGACTTACCCTTACAGAGGCCATGCTGATTTTCCCTCAGCAAGGATTGTTCTTCTATGTGTTTTAAGATTTTCTATTGGATGAGGCTTTCCACCATCTTCCCTGGGAAAGATGTAAGGCTAATTGGCCTCTAGTTTCCCGCGTCCCCCTCCTTCCTTTTTTAAAAAATTGGTGTGACATCCACTATCCTCCAGTTCTCTGGCACTGTGGCCTTTTTAAGAGACAAGTTAAATATTACCGTTAAGAGATCCGCAATTTCATTTTTCAATCCCTTAATAATCCTTGGGTGGATGCCATCTGGACCTGGTGACTTGTTGATCTTCAATTTATCAATTAAACCTAAAACATCCTCTCTTTTAATCTGTATCTGATGTAATTCTTTAGTCAAGAGGAATCTGCCTGAGGTCTTCTGTCATGAAGACAGATGCAAAGAAGTCATTTAATTTCTCTGCAATTTCTCCTCAATTTCCAAGTCCTCCTTTACCTCCCCCTTTCCTCCCTCACCATCCAGAGGGCCAACCAGTTCTCTGGCAGGTTTTCTACTTCTAACATATTTAAAGAAGCTTTATTATTTCCCTTTATATTGCTATTTACACATTCCTCAATGTCTTTCTTTGTCTCTCTTAATCTCTTCTTACATCTCTTTTGCCATAAGCTCTGTTCCTTTTTATTTTCCTCATTTGGGAAATATTTCCGTTTATGGAAAGACCTCTCCTTGCCCTTTAGAGCTTCTCTAACTCCGCTCGTTAATCATGCTGGCGCACTCTTGGACTTAGAGGAGCTCTTCTTTCTTTGTGGTATGCACTTCCATTGGGCCTTTACTACCATTGTTTTAAACAGGCTCCATGCACTCTGGAGATATTGGATTCTTTTTACTTTCCCTTTCAATTTCTTTCTAACTAGTTTCCTCATCTGAGGGAAGTCTGCCCTTTGGAAATCAAGGGTTTTTGTGTCCAATTTGCTTGACACTCTCCCCGCCCAACATGCATGCCAAAGGAGACTGCACCATGGTCACGGTTCCCCAGAGGCCCAGTGGACAACAACCTGCATACTGTACTTCTTATCCAACATAGGGACAGCTGCATTAAATTCTTGTCATTTCATACTTTCAGGTCACAGAAGCTGATGCCTGAACATTTCCCTAACAGTTCTAATGAAATACTTAGGCCTCCGGCGGCCGGGGGGAGGGGGGACACAACAAAGCCATGTATTTGTCACAGCTGGCATTTCTCTCAAAAGGTTGGTTCCAATGTAAATGCCAGGGGAATATTTTGCACCTTTTACAACATCCTCTTCTTCTAAATATCCTTCTAACTTGTTTGCCCTATGCAAGACAGATAAACTGAATGTCCACAAGAGTGTCTACTTTTCTTTTTTATCGAATAAGGATATGCAAGCAGATACAGTATGCTATGTCATTCTCTATACTGTATCCCCAAAAACTTAACTATAAAAACCTATAATGTTATAAGAATGTGTATAAGAAAATGAAAAATGTGAGTAACTAAATGAAAAATGCGAGTAACAGTTCTAACAAAACATTAAAATGCTTTAACAAAAACGGATATGGTGCTTAGAAGCAAATAAGACTATAGCTCAAGTGTTACAAAATAGTTAGGGAAAAAAGTATTACCAAAATATATTCTCTAAGTTATAGAAGTTTAATTCTCAATAAAATGAGAGATATAAAATTATCTTAACAAACTTATGTGATTGAAGAAAACCTAGACTAGAATTGACCTTAAGAAATTATACAGTCACGTCAGTACATTGGAAAAGTTACCCACGCCCCCACCCACACCCCACAGCAGTTTTCTCTCCTCCTTTCTTTCTCTCCTCTAGTTTCTGACAATTATTAATACCCTTCTTTGTCCTTCCTTTACAATTAACAATCTCCTCTGCCCATTTTGGCAGTCTAGGGTGCCCAAACTGTGCTTCAAACCCCCCCCCCACAAAGTGCCGATACTGCAATTTAACCTGAATACAGGTGGCTGTGAAGAGGCGATGTCCAGTGGCCACAGAAAGGGCCCCGAGTGTCACCTTTGGCACTCGTGCCATAGGTTCGCCAAAACTGATCTAGAACTTACATATAATCTGGTATGCTGCATGAGAGAACTTGGTAGAACAAAACTCCATGCCATTAATCATTAGAGGCAGCAGGATGCTGTTCCTCTTAAATCATGAAAGTCTGGACTTTGTGAACTCAGAATACTACAATCACCATCAGGGTATATTACCAGGCTTATGAATGCCATCTCCATATTTTTACCTTTCAATATATATAATAAATTATAACATAAACACAGTTAAAGCTATCAGGATATTATTTTAGAATGAACTAGAATAGATTAACTGGAAAGCCAGCTAATTGTTTTGGTTTACTTAAAAGCGTTTTGCAGTTACCATTTTGTAAACTATTTTTCAGCCTCAAGCTTAAAAGCACTTTCATTTTGGGCTATTTTTTTATAACCCCCTTTATATTTTTAACATTTCATTCACACAAATAGCACAGTTTGATAATAGAAGTTATGACTGTTCCTGCTTTGTCAATATGTTAATTGTCTGCCTGAATCACATCAAAAATCCATCTGATCCAGTATTCCGTTTCCAACAGTTGCCAACCAGATATACCAATATTTTTAAGTACTGTATGGTAGAAACAGTCATCCTATTGTTTCTTACATTAAATTCTTTAACATAGATGTATGATATCTTTGAACATGAATGCTGCATGCCATTTAGCTTACTACAGTGACTGCTGCTAACTCTACTTGTAGCAGATTGATTCTACAGTTCATCATTTGTCTTCTGGCACCCAATCAAAGATCCAATTGAATCAAACTGGAAAAGCAGCCCAAAATTCTGGATGAACCACAATGAAGGGTTACTATTAAAAGTCTTAATTTGGCTGACATGCACACACACACACCCTGGAGTCATGTCAATACCACAAGCACAGGTTAAAAACACAAGGTGAGCTGCACCAGTAAAAAGAATCAACCCACCAGCTTTACCAATAATCCAGCTGAAAGACTGGTTTGCATAAAATGGCATCTCTTTCGTAGAGAAGGAGAGAATTCCTCAGCCAAGGCCACTGAGAAGCAGCTTTCTTCTGCGCTACCAAATATGACTCCAAGACAAAGATTCTTCCGCTAAGACCTGATTAGTTAACTATGTGAATAACTATTTACAAGGCACTTGATCTTAAATACAATTTCTATAACATTCCTTTTGTTAGTTGTGAATTGATCTTCTTTCACACATTCCTGAGGTTTTCCCTCCCATTTTTATTTGACAGAATCATAGAAAAGTGAAGTCAGAATGGGCTTATAAGGCCATCAAGTCTGACTCCCTGCTGCCTTCCAGGAATACAAATCAAAGGATATCTGCCAGGTGGTTTTCCAGATTTCTCTTGAAAGCCCACAGCATTCCCCTTGAGGTAACTGGTTCCATTGACATACTGCTGTAACCCTGAACGACACTGTTGATTATAGGTTTCTCTGAGGAATATGTCAATTGCACAGGAAGATTCTCCCAGGCCATCTCTCTGTCTGCAGTCCTTTGTGCCTCCCCCATAAATTCTCTCTACAGCGGTCCCTAGAATGGGACATTCGTGGCTCAGTAAAAGAAAGAAACGGACCAAGCGAAGTAGAGATATCTCTCATGAAGGGTAGCCTTGTTTGCACAAAGCATTCCACCACCACCCTCTCAGTTTGTTTAGCAAATCCCTCCTCCCAGAACAGCTTCACCCACCATTCTGAAGGATTCCCCCAAACCCTCAGAAGGGCTGGGGTGTACACATCCATCCATAGCGACAATCTTCCCCTCATTCACATCTGAATCCAGGTCTATGCAATTTCTAGTTATTATTATTTTTTAAATGTCTCTTTCTCTTCTGCTTCCCCTGAAGGTCATATTGGTTCTGTTTTCAGTTCTTCTTTGACGTTTCCAGTTCCACTACTTTGACCGTAACATTAAGCCTTCTTGTTTCTTTCTTCATGACATATTTATGACAAAGCAGTTACCCACCAGCCCTTGACTTGCTTCTAGGGAACACCTCAGACCCAGTCTTCCCCAAATCTGTGTGCAAGAAAGGCAAACAAGGGAAAATAGGCAATAGCAGCACATGCCTTCTGGTGACTGACTGCCTTTCAGGGGGAGCTGCAATGTTGAGTACCCCCCCTTGCGTTTTACAAAATCTACAAGGCAACAGAACTGACTGATGCTGCCGAGAAGCTTCACCTCTTATACATAACCTATGGAAGGCACACAAGTGTTTTTCAATTTGCTCACATAATGAATAAACTCACATGAGATTCCACTGAATTCCACCTTTTCTCCATCTCCATCATGAGTGAGTCTGTATTATTATTATTATTATTATTATTATTATTATTATTATTATTATTA
>JAHTLZ010000021.1:4708874-4734276 GCA_023846285.1 Phrynocephalus versicolor
CACTTTCCTTTCCGCACATCATAACTCATAGTACCTGACTGATTCATGGAGTTGATGAAAATACACTTTGGGGAAGATGGTGTGCACTGATTATTATTTACAATTGTAGATATGTCCACAGAAATGCAATAATTTCTGTTTGGAAGTAAATTCCTAATAACAGTGTGGAAACTTTCTTCTTCTGTTTCACTCCGCTCAGACTGGAAGAGACAAATAATAATAATTATCATTATTATTCATTAAATTTAGACCTCACCCATCTGGCCATCTGGCCATTCTGGGCGGCTTACAACAGAGCATAATGTTATGTACTAGCAATTGCTTTTAAATATTCTATAAAGGCACACTGATGTGAAGTCGGTAGGGAAGCATCTGGAATACAAAAGGAGCAGGCTAGCCCTGCCTCCTCCATCATCATATTCAGCATGGAATTGTTTAAAGAATGCAGTCTGGTATTTCGTAGTCTTTCCATGGGAGCCAGAAATCTTTTCAGAGTGATCATTCCTTGTTCAAAGCAATGAGGGGGTGAGAAGCAATCCATCACTGCTCCCCTCAACACATACAAGCCAGAGTCCACCCCCTCCTTACATACATGAAGACTCCATATGTTTCTTTCAGAGGTGAATGAAGTAGAGATACAAAACTGAGAGCAGGTGAAACATAGTAAAGCATGAGCGGGAATATCTCACCTTATCCATAATGTCAAAATATGGTTCTGCATTGAATCTCAGTCTAACCACTTCCTCCACTTGGGGCCTGAGTCAAAAGGACTTCATCTCACCATTTTGTGGTTAGGCACAAGCATCACAGTTGGGCTACATTTATGCAATATAAGGTATTTGTACACGACCCCTAAACTCCGCCGCAAATGGCTGCCAGCTCCAGAGCTTACAATTGTTTCTCCACCAGCTCCAGAGTTTGCAGGAAATTAAGTGCGACCATGCCCACCTAAGCGCGTCCCAGCGCACTTTTCATGTACCTGCTCTTGGAGGGTGAAAATCCCCAGATCTGGATGTAATCTGGTGAGTGCCGGGCTCTCCTCGCTTCTGTTTTGTTTGTTTTTTGCCTCCCGCCCCTTTAAGAGAAGGAATCAGGACGACGGCGGGCGGCTTCGGAGGTGAGCCTGCATTTTTTCCTCTCTTTTTTTCTCCCTCCCCTCACGCAGGCAGGAGCAAGGAAATGAGGAGGGGTGGGGACGCAGAAAGAGCAACGAACCCCCAAGATCTCTGGTCCGAATTTAAGTGGCCAGCGGATCTTAGGGGTCATGTGAAAAGACCCATAGAGATGACAATTACATTCTCACAGATTCTGAGAGTTGTAGCTCCCCCCCGCCATACTTCCGAGGGGCACTGCAACTCCCAGATTTGCAGATGAAGTACTCATGATGGCTCAGGAATTCTGGGAGCTATAGTTCTAACAGTAAAATTTCCAAGCTTTGCACTAGCCTACCTTATGGGCCTGCCACAAAGATTATGGATGCAAGGTTAAGTGAAATCTGGGCAACTGCAGAGATCTAAAACCACAAGGACACTACAATAAATGATGGGCTGTACCTCAGCCTTGCTGATGAAGAGTGGCTGACCAATGAAATTGATGGAACTCAAATGAGGCACAACAAACACAAGTCACAATGATTACAAAGGAAACCACTGGGAAAATCCTACTAGAGCAAAACTGAACTCTTGCTTCGGAGCAGGAGAGGAGATGCAACCTTCTTAAGTATGAAACGAATTTGCGCTAAGGGTTTTTCTTTTAACAATAAAGTACTAACCTTGTCTGGGAAATCTTCTGCTGCTACTTTGACTGTATAATCAACTTTTTTATATACTTTGATTAAAGCAGGTGATGAAAGCTTCACTGTCACATTTATGCAATTTGGACAAACGGAAAGATTAAACTGAGGGCGGCCAAGGCATGCTGTTTAAAAGGGAGAGAAAGCAAAGGTATTGATGACAGTCCCAGACATAGGCATTCCTGGCAGAGGTTTCCATAAGTTAATGTGACGAAGAAACCCTATAAATGCTGGCTGGGTTGCTCGGGGATTTGAGTGTCTGGTTGAAGAAGCCGAGGTTGGGACTTGGGATTTCCCCACTTCCAAAAGAGCCAGGCTGTGTGGCCTTGGGTAAGTGGCACAGCCCAAGAGTGCCCCAGAAGAAGCTGATGTTAAACCGCTTCTCATGACTCTCTATATGGAAAACTCTGAAAAGGGTCCAAATTGACATAACAGCACACAATTGTCATTTTGATTGCAGTTAATCATCAAAAGCACTTCCAATTAACCCAGAAGCCACATCTCACTAAAATCATTTCATCTTAATTCCAAATATTTATATTCATAATTCTGGGCTAAATTGCCCTAGGGGTAGCCCAACTTTTATTTCTTAACATCAATGCTCCCCTTGCTTTAACCCTCAGCCTAAAGCCTAATAAAGAATATTTGCACAAATGCATCAAAAGAGTAACAAAATAACACACAGTGGCCTCATGTTTTTCTTGCTGGAAACATTAACAATTATCTTCACTGTCTTCTTCGAAACAGAGTGTATCCACATAGCCCCTTCATGTACCACCAGATCCTCTTGTGTCTGCCAGTGCTGGTTTTGTCACAAATCATCAGTACTGCAATGGCAGTGGCAACGCAGAATCATAAAATCATTGTAGGGTTGAAAGTGACCTTGGAGGTCTTCAAGTCTAACCTGCTCCCCAAGGCAGGGGACTTCATATCATCCTGGACAGTACAAGACACTTCTACTTTAAAAATACAGTTAAGACAAAGCCTCCAGGGAATACAAATCTACCTGTAAAGATGGCATGCAGAGAAAACAGGCCATTTAAAATGAAGATTTGGGACTCTCCGTGCAAAAAAGCTGATTTCATCTCCAAACACTTCCATGGCATAATCAGCAGCGGCACAGGGCAGCCCTTCTTAAGGCCGTTACTTCACGAGCCGCTCGCTTCGCGGCAAGCCGTCATTTCTGTGCGAACCGATCGCTTCAGTCCGCACGCTCCTCCTTTTTGGCTGCGACGTCACCCCGACCACGCCCCCTTTACCGTGCTCCAACCGGGGTGAGTGATTCCCCTGCCATGGGCCGGGAATCTTTTCGCTTCGCATCTCACTTCGCTCCCAACGTCGCGTGTGGTCTCGGTTTTTGGCTTTTATTTCAAGTTTTTTTAAAAAATATTCAAACAGGGATATCGATGCATCGCTATATTGTTTCATCGCTTTGCGCTGTTACTTCCTCGCTCGAGTAGCGGCGGCGGCGGCGGCGGGACCAGGAGGAGCCGCTGCCGCCTCGCCCGGCCAGAGCAGGGCACCCGGGGCAGGCAGCGTGCAAGCGGCGGAGGGCGGGCGGCTGTGCCATGCGGGGCTCCCCCCGAGTAGCGGCGGCGGGGGCGGCGGGGGGGGCTGCCAATGATGCCAGGAAACAAAACACAGGATCGTACAGTAACCACGCTCTGTCGTGAATGACAGCCAAGCATTGATGCATCGATACGCCGAGTAAATTTTTTTTAAAAAATAAAAGGAGAGTGGAACCGGACGTTGCAAATCAGCTTTCTAATGCGAAGGGAGCACGTGAGGTAGTAATCGATTCGGTCCTAAAAATGCCCCGCGTGAGTACAGAGAAATGGGGGTGGGAGCGAAGGGAGACCACGTGACCACCACGTGACCGCCTCCAAATTCAAATCGAAGGCAAGGTCAATTCGAAGCGAGGCACCTCGTGAAGTAACGGCCTTAGGGAGCTTTTGCAGGCTGAGGAGGAAGTGGCACCTCAAGCATTGAAGTTGCCTGCCCTTGAATTAAAGGCTGAAAACAATGGGCTGGCTAGGTGCTTTTTAAGGAGACCAGAGTTTTTCAGCCCAAGGCTCATAACCTAACTATAGCTAATGGCAGGATAGCTTTCAAGAATCTGGTGCTCCCCTGAAAATGTGGACTATAACTCCATAATCCCTAAGCATAATCTTTTATGCCATTTGTGAAGAAGCAGCCATGCTAGTCTGTGCAAGGATACCAGGCAAAAATAGAAGAAGAAGCAACAAACAAACAAACAAACAAAAAGAAAGAGATAAATATGTTGTGGCACCTTAAACTGCTACGTCTTACATCTGGAAAGCCTACATGTGGCAGTGCTTTTGTAACTCACCTATGAAGGCTACACAGAAGGCTTCACAGCCTCCTTAAATCAACTTGAAAAGGACTTAGCAAGCTTTTCAAACACAAATCAGGAGGGAACCACTTACTGTTTAAATAGGGGGTGAATAAGTGAAATGAAGTCTGTACTCCGCTTTCTTTGACTTGCTGCACCAAAATTCTGTAAGTCTTGCAAGGATCTGTCAATTCTTTTGTTAGGTCACAGAATAATCTAGAAATATTGGAACATCCTGCGATAATCTTCCAATTTTGTTTCCTGCTTTTTTCAAAAGGAAACAAGAAGTAAAGAAATAATCTTCAACAAAATCTATTTTAACAACACAAAAGAATAACCCAAAAGAATAGCAAGAAAATTGACCAGAGTATTGGTTCCCAGTCAGGATATTCCCCTGGTACTAAATATTAGATGGAAAAAGCCACTTTCTGTTATATTTTGGACATTTTCATATATGCTACCTGGGCATGGTTAGGGAATGGACCAGGACAAACAGGCTCAGACTCAATCCAGACAAGACCGAGGTTCTGTTCTTTGGGGCTGCATCTACTGGGTACAGTGGCCCTCTCCCCAGCCTGGAGGGTTCTTCCCTCCAGTTGGCAGATAGAGTGAGAAGTCTGGGCATGATCTTGGACCTGGCATTGTCCCTAGAGGCCCAGGTGGCAGTCATCTCCAAGGCTGCCTTTTTTCCATCTTCGGCAGATCATCCAGATTTGCCAGTACCTGGGCGAGGGTTCTCTGAGAACAGTTGTACAGGCGCTTGTGATCTCGAGGATAGATTACTGAAACACTCTCTACGTGGGTCTTCCATTGACCCTTGTTTGGAGGTTGCAGCAGGTACCAAATGCAGCGGCCAGACTGGTGGTGGGTGCGGGAAGGTACAACCGCATCACTCCAGTCCTGGCTCGGATGCATTGGTTGCCCATTGCATTCCAGATAAGATTCAAGGTATTGGTTTTGACTTTCAAAACCCTCCACAGCTTGGGACTTGAATACCTGGTGGAGCGAATCTCCCTAAGATCAACTGCGGCTCAACCCACCAGAACTTTGCAGGCATTCTCACTCTTGGTGGCCACCTATAGAGAGCCCTGGAAAATAGTTGCCTGAAACTGGGCTTTCTCGTTGGCCACCGTGTTGCTGTGGAACAAACTTCCAAGTGAGATTTGCTTTGCAGAGTCCCTGCCTGCCTTTAAGGCCGTTACTTCACGAGGTGCCTCGCTTCGAATCGACCTTGCCTTCGATTTGAATTCGGAGGCGGTCACGTGGTGGTCACGTGGTCTAGCTTCGCTCCCACCCCCGTTTCTCTGTACTCACGCGGGGCATTTTTGGGACCGAATCGATTACTACCTCACGTGCTCCCTTCGCATTAGAAAGCTGATTTGCAACGTCCGGTTCCACTCTCCTTTTATTTTTTTAAAAAAATTTACTCGGCGTATCGATGCGTCAATGCTTGGCTGTCATTTACTGTACGATCCTGTGTTTTCTGCTCCTAATTTATATTGTTTTGTCCATTGTTTCCTGGCATCATTGGCAGCCCCCCCGCCGCCGCCGCCGCCGCTACTCGGGGGGAGCCCCGCATGGCACAGCCGCCCGCCCTCCGCCACTTGCACGCTGCCTGCCCCGGGTGCCCTGCTCTGGCCGGGCGAGGCGGCAGCGGCTCCTCCTGCTCCCGCCGCTGCCGCCGCCGCCGCCGCTACTCGAGCGAGGAAGTAACAGCGCAAAGCGATGAAACAATATAGCGATGCATCGATATCCCTGTTTGAATATTTTTTAAAAAAACTTGAAATAAAAGCCAAAAACCGAGACCACACGTGACGTTGGGAGCGAAGCGAGATGCGAAGCGAAAAGATTCCCGGCCCATGGCAGGGGAATCACTCACCCCAGTTGGAGCACGGTAAAGGGGGCGTGGTCGGGGTGACATCGCAGCCAAAAAGGAGGAGCGTGCGGACTGAAGCGATCGGTTCGCACAGAAATGACGGCTTGCCGCGAAGCGAGCGGCTCGTGAAGTAACGGCCTAAAAGAGCTTTAAAAACCTTGCTCTTTAGAGACATTTGGTGACCGTTAATTAACTCCCCCCCTCTCCCTGGGACCTTTAGCCTTGTCGTTGTTTTTATTTTAATTGTGTTTGTTTTGTGTTGTATCATTTTGTTTTGTTTATTCTGTTTGAGAGTATTGTTTTACTGGTAGTTTGCATATGTTCCTGTACTGTTTCTTTAAATTGATGTAAACCACCCAGTGTTCTTATTGAAGATCGATGGGATAGAAATGAATGAATGAATGAATGAATAATTTCTTATAGCTCATATTTATTTTTGACAATATTAGGCATTTGTTCCTGTTACTGTTAAAGAGATGTACTCTGGAGAAAAGCTACCACAGTCTGCAACTTCACTCAGAGTTTGAAATGCTATCTGTGTACATGAAATTAACATAAGCAATCAGAATCTGCCTGCCACTAGCCAATACTTAAGTTGATTACTGGTGAAATGACTTGGTGGAAGGAATGGCAGCAAGAAGAATTCTTTGGGGTGGGGGTGGGGTGGGGAGTGACCAAGTTCTACTTGAGATCTTGGTTTCAAAAGAAACAAAAGCAGAGTGTCACTACATCTATGCTCTGGAGTTTAGGAAAGCCAATTTTAATACAATCAAAACAAAGATAGGTAAGATCCCATGGGACGAAATCCTAATAGGAAAAGGAGTCCTTGATGGGTTGGAGTTAAGGATGGGCACAAAACAAAAAGAAGAAATGCTGTTTCGTCGTGTTGTTGCGTAACGAAATGAAACAAAACCAAAAGTTTCAAAGAAGCAGCATTTTGTTGCAGATGAAACAAAATGGTGGTTTTTTGTTGTTGAAACAAACCATTTTGTTCCGTCTGTGGGCTTGGGGAAGGGAAAAAGTTTTTTTTAAAGCCCTGGGCTTTTGAAAAAAAACCTTTTCCCCTCCCCCAAGCCCCGTGCGCCAGCTGATCAGCTCTAGGGTGGAGGAAAAAAGGTTTCCCCCCCCAGCGCCGATCAGCTGGCAGGTGGGGCTTGGGGAATGGAAAAAAGTTTTTTTTCAAAAGCCCAGGGCTTTTTTTTTAAAAAAAAAAACTTTTCCCCTCCCCTAAGCCCCGCCTGCCAGATGATCTGCAATGGCCACTTTGCAGCCCCCCCGAACCATTTCTTTTGGTATGCATTTTTTTGAAAAAAATCGTATCAAATGAAAAAAATGTGGGGGATGACAAAAGGAAACATAATTTTTCTGTTGCCTGCCCATCCCTAGTTGGAGTTTCTTTAAGTTCTATGCCACTGGCACTCTGACTCCATTGCAAGTCTGGCAGACTTAGTAGCTCAAAGTCACTGTTGGGACTGCAGTACCAGCCATTCTGAGCACTGTCATTTGACCCCAAAACATGCAAGTCAGACCTAGTTTCTCTGTGTAAGCTGGCTGTTCTCAACAGGAGCCATATGGCATCCTGGGGGCCCATGACACATTTGGTGAGGGACACAGACTGAAAAATATTAGATTCTATTTTTCTAGTCATCTGTTCATGTCGTATCCTTATGGAGCCCTGAAACATGAGAGGTAAAGGTTCCCCCTAACAATTAAGTCCAGTTGTTTCCAACTCTAGGGGGATGGTGCTCATCTCAATTCTTAAGCCAAAGATCCAACATTTGTCAGTAGACATATTCCATGGTCACATGGTTGGCACAACTAAATGCACAAGTGCACGGAATGTCATTGACTTCCCACTAAAGTGGCACCTATTTATCTGCTTGCATTTTTACATGCTTTCGAACTGCTAGGTTGGCAGGAGCTGGGACAACCAACAGGGGCTCACCCCTTGGTGCGTGGATTTGAACTGCCAAACTTTTGATCGACAAGCCCAGAGGCGCAGCTGTTTCACCTGTGGTGCCACCTGTGTCCCCTGAAGAGCTTCTAAAAGGGCTGTAGTAATTTTTAAAAACATTAAATATGGCTTTTTAAAGCAACTGTTTCTTTAGCAGGACTATACTTGATCTCTGCTCCCTTTTCCAAAGGATTTTCTTAGACATCCAGCTGCCTTTGACCACATACCCATTTTTCCCTGGTTTTGACCATGCACTCTCTTCTGGCACAGCTGGACAGACAGATGGCTCGGCTGGTTCTGAATCTGGATGAAGTGGATTCTCCTTTAGCTGAGACCTGAGGGAGGGAAGAAGACAGCATGGATAACAGAGAACCAGGTTCCTCGGTAGGAGCAGCCATCGGTCACCCTTGCATTTCCCAGGACTGGCTGATGACTGCTTTAACAGGCCAAGCGTTTATGACACCTCTTCAGAGAAATGCTGTCCCCGCCCTCCCAAACACACACCCCTGTGGAATCAGTGCCACAGTTTAATGGCCTTGCCATTTTAAAAAGTTGCAGGGAGGCTTTCTGGAAAACTGTTCTAGAGCTGAGAAACACTCTTCTCCTGTGCTGGGAACAACCACTAGGAAAATTAAACTGCTCCGGTGTCAGATTTTTCGCAGTTACATTGCCATCTGGACGATCACGGATGATTCAACCAGTGTTTAGAGACGGAACACATGATCACTTCTCACAATAGAACACTATCGACCACAGATATAGATCATCCACCTGGAGCACAGAAAAACCCTTATCACAAAGAAAAAAACCCCCAAAACACAGGAAACCCTTAATCTCCTGAATAGGATAAAAAAAAATCTATAGACCACAGCTATAAACAGTCAACAAACTCACACTCTACACCAGAAGTCAGAGAGAACTCCTAGCTCCCTGAGTTCCTGCCCATTAAAGATGCCAGCCACAGAGACTGGTGAAACATCAGGAAGAAGACAAACTTCCAGAACATGGCCAAACAGCCCGAAAACACCCCAACAACCATCAGGTCCTGGCCGAGAAAGCCTTCATGAACACATAGAATACATGTTCCCTTGGGCTATCTTATGCCCACAGCATTTGTTTCAAATAATGACAATAAATTCCATTCCATTCTATTCTATTCAAAACAAACAGTGTCAACACCAACCTTCTCCAATCCTGCACTTTTCTGAATTTGTTGATTACTAATTCCACATTCCCCAGATAGCATGGCTAGTGGCCATACTTGTTGGAGTGAGGGGCCTGCAGCTTACTGGCATTTGGGGGCTCTCAGACTGGGGAAAATATGCCTAGTTCATGTTGAATTCAGAAAATGAGAAGGGTCCCCAATACTGAGCTGAATTTTCTGAGATGTACTACCGATGCTTTTCAAGCCACTATTGCTAATAGTAGGCTGCACTACCTTTGACACAACAGAGCAAGGCTCAATGCTCTGGAAAAGACAACAAGGCTGGGAAAAGCTGGAGGCATCAGGAAAAGAGGAAGACCCAATACGAGATGGATTAACTTCTTAAAGGAAACTACAGGCTTAAGTCAGTAAAGGCTGAGCATGGCTGTTGAGGCCAGGACATTTTGGAGATTGCCCATTCATAGGATCACCCTAGGTTGGAGGAGGCGACTCAATGGAACCGAACAACAAGAAACTGCTGGTTTAATTCTAAATGACAAAATCCTACTGTAAAACGGAAAGACCAAGAAGCAGAGTAAGGCCAAGCAGGCTGGCTATTAGTTCTTAGATTCATGATGACCTTTTCCACTGCAATTTTTTTTTTAAAAAATGGATGACAAACAAGAACAGGTGGTCCAAATCAGATACTCTGATTGCTAAACATAACAAGGTACTGCATATTTGAATTTCAAGTTCCAACAAACACTTTGCTTACCTGGGCTTTGAGAAAGATGTATTTGGAACCTTGTGTCTTTCTGATGAGTCTGATTCGGTTTCCGTTGGACAACTCATACTTTCATAGTGGAGAAAGGGAAAGGGAAATTGAAGAATTTAATTTGTTAGATTTCATTGCTCCAAGGAACAAAACAAAACAGAAACAAAACCAAAACCTCTGCACTACTATTATTATATCAAGTATAATGCACTCTTGTTACCATCAATAATAATGTTCTGCTTGTTTCCATTTCAATAAACAAGCTAACAAAGACAGAAACAACAGGGGAGATCAGAGGATGACTGGGATGGGGGGCTAAAGACAAAGCTTCTTCCTGCTCCGTTTTCTCCATCTGGTGATCAGAAGCAACGAACATTTGTGCTGCTGCAATGTGAATGGTGACACAGATGCAGCAATACCTACTAGAGATCATGACCTTCTCCTTCAACCCAGCGTTGTGTTGGGGACAGCCGTAAGTATCTCCTCCCCCACCCTGAGAGTGGTCATATCAGACTTTGGAACAAAAGAAGAGTGCACCCTTATTGTTAAAAGTGTGTTAATCTTAAAGTTGCTACTGGGGCCTTTGTTTCTTCTGTTACCCACATGCTAGGAATATAAATGGTACCGCTACTTATGAATTTAATCAATTCCAAATGCACGCTTGTACGTAGAAATATACCCAAGTACAGCAGCTGTTTCCCATAGGAATGCATTGAAAATCTATTTTCAATGCATGCCTATGGGAAGGCTGTCCCAATCCCCCCTCAATCATGGGCAGCTGAAGGCTGCTCTCCTGCAGCCCTGCCAAACAGCTGACTTTCAACAGGTCAGACCTGTCAAAATCAGCTCTCCAGGGGGGTTGTGGAGAGCAGCCTTTGGTTGTCCCTGATTGAGGGGGCAGCCACCTCCTCTTCGTCCCCCTCTTACGGTGGTGGGCGGGCTCCCCTCCCCCTGGCTGATCCCTGCAAACATACACCAATCCCTGGGAAGGGTGCATATTCCAGCAGCTTGGCCAGGTTGGAGGGAGGGGGAGGCATGATGGCCCCAGTTCTTCTTCTTGGTTGCTTCAATCTCTCTTTTGCAGAGATCGAAGCAACCAAGAAGGACAAGGTGGAGATGGGCAGCGAACGCTGCTCTCCGCTCCACACTGACAGGTGACTTTGACAGGTCCAACCTGTCAAAGCCAGCTGTGGTGCAGAGCGGAGAGCAGCTGCTTGTAAGTATTGCCGCTCGTAAGTAGAGGTACCACTGTATACATAAAGCAGTGATGAAAGGATAAGGGTCATTCATGGCTGTCTGCAAAAAGTGAATATATACTGTATTATGAAAAGACAGAAACCTGTTTGCTATATACTGCACGGTGTAGCAGGCTGATCCTCCTGTGTTATTTCCAGCTTCCCATGATAAAAAGTACTCAAAGTCCTGTGCTTTCAATTTTGATGAGAATGCTGAGTTTGATGTTTCTTCTCGCATAAAGGCAGGATCAGGAAGGAGGGAGAAACATTTACAATGTTACAAAGAAAGTACACATTCTAGCAAGCATGCAAATTTAGATACCTATTGTCCTGTTCTTCGCCTCCTCCCACAATATAAAGCCACCCCCCCAAAAAAAAGAAAAAAAATAGGTGTTTTGTTTTGTTTTTTGTTTTTTTGAAAAATTGAAAAAATGCTACATTAGCACTTTTTTCTTTTCCAGTCATTCTGGTCCTTTTTTTCTTGCTCTGTATTTTCTTACAGTGCTTTGAGGCCTAGTGAAGAGGACAGAACAGAACCAACCATACCCACCCAGCTGCAAAAACAAAACTTGTGACAATAGCAGCACCAAAGAAATGTATCTTGTTCTTGCATTAAAGTGTCCCTTTTGTAACATAGTACTTGCTTGTCCTCAGTGCACAGAAATCAGAATAATCTGATACCATACATATTTTTTTACAAATGATTTGGAAAAAAATTTAATACCTTGTCTTAATTTTTTTATCATGTTAAAATGAAACATTCCATAATTATTATTTTTCTTTCCAATTTTTCAGTAAAACAAAAACAAAAAGGCTTCAGGGGGGAAAAGACCCCACAATTTCTTCTGAATTTTCCAGTTTTTTTTCCACCTCAGGCCTTCACATCTCTAGCAATAATTAATACATTACTCTAATGCTGTGTTACAGAGCTCAAATACAAGTACAAAATATTTTTAGAATCATGTTTGAACAATTCTTGTTAACATATGAACCAGAGAAAGGAAATACATGGAAAAGAGCGGTAGGTAAAATATATAAAATAATTCAGGACTCACATGAGGAAAGGGAGCAAGTCACAATAAGAGAGGTTTGGAAACAAGACATAGATAAAGAAATAAAAAAAGACGAATGGAAAAGAATTTGGAATTTTTAGGATTTTATGATCATTATCAGTCAGAATAAAAGAAATTTACTTTAAACTAGTTTTAAGATGGTATATAACACCAGTCAGACTGAATAGAATAAACCCAAGATATTCTAAACTTTGCTGGAAATGTGGAAAAAAGACAGGCACCTATATTCATCTTTGGTGGGAATGTGAAATAGTTCAAAAGTTTTGGCAACAGATTTTCGGTGAGATAAGAGAAATACTATAAGCTGATATTAAATGTAAGCCGGAAATTGCATTGTTATCATTACCACCTATTAATGAATATGATATGAAAACAAAAGACTTAATTGCAAATCTTATGACAGCAGCAAGACTGATTATAGCTAAAAATTGAAAACTGAAATTAGATTTTAAAATTGCTGACTGGTATAAGGAAGTGTGGGATATAGCTCTAAATGATAAATTGTCTTGCAATATAAAAGTTTTCCGAGGGGAAATGAGAAAGGATATTTTTATGATATTTGGGGGAAATTTATAGATTATGTACTACTAAAAGGGAAAGGGATACAACTGACGTATAATCCAACACAGTTCTGGAGAAAAGGACCTTAAGAAGCCAACTAGAAAAAAAAGATGATGAAGAAGGAAGAGAAGATAAAAGAACACCGGATGGTCCCGGGGTGGGGGTGGGGACGCACTTTGTAGTGTTTGTTGGTATTATTGTTTATTGTATGTTTGTATGTGTGTTAGTTTTAAAATAAAAATAAATTTAAATATCATAGAATCATAGAGTTGGAAGAGACCTCAAGGGCCATCTAGTCCAACCCCCTGCCATGCAGGAACCCCCATCATGGCAATCCAGCCTCTGCTTAAAAACCTCCAAAGAAGGAGACTCCACCACCCTCTGTGGCAACATATTCCACTGCTGAACAGTTTTAACTGTCATGAAATTCTTCCTAATGGTTAAATGGAATCTCTTTTCCTGTAGTTTGAGACCATTGCCCAACGCCCTAGTCTCTGAAGCCATAGCAAATAAACCAGTCCCTACTTCAATGTGACATCCTTTCAAATATTTAAACATAGCTATCATATCCCCTCTCAGTCTTCTTTTTGTAAGGCTAAAAATTCCCAGCTCCCTTAGCCGCTCCTTTTAAGACATTTCTTCCAGACCCTCAATCATCTTGTATCAATCTCCAAATTGAGATTGATATACAGTGGACCCTCGTATAACAAGCAGCTTGTATAACATAAAATTTGTACAACGTAAAAAATTCCGGAGATAGGTGAAATTTACTTAAGCCTATGGGGAGAATCCGTACAACATAAAATGGAATCACTCCATTTCAATACATTCCTATGGCAATTTGCATAATGGAAAACTTGCTTAACATAATTTCATTTGGAACGAATTAATTCCTTTATACAAGGTGCCACTGTAATAGTAGTGAATATTGCAACATAGACAAACTGGATTATTTCTTCTGCAGGTAAAGAACTGACTATCCCTGACTTCAGAACATATTTGACAAGTATCTGAGTTTGCAGTTCCAGCACTGTGCAGTCTGTCCTATTTGTTCCCCATAGGCTTCCTACTGGCAGTTTGATACTTTTAAAAACATTTTTAAGAAGCCATGTTTATATTATGCTATGTTATGTGTTGTCAAGACAAAACTGACTTTTAGAGACTCCAATAGGTCAGTGAGAATTGTTTTACTACTATTATTCCCACCCCTACTGAGTTTTCCTGGATGACTCTCCAGAGTCATAGCGTAGTCCATCAGTCTACCCACTTTACCACACTTGGTATATAATCAATTCAATTAAATATTCATTATTTTGCTTCCTCCATTTATGAGAAAAAGAACAAGTTTGTAAAATGTTGCCAAAAGGTGCTTCAGAAAGGAAGGGGGTAATTGAACTTTTGCTGCAAAACAGGAAGAGCTGGTTGCCCCTGCAGGTCACAAGGAGACCCTTTCATTTCTGCAAACCCTATTTAGTATAATATAGACTAGTTGGGATGAGCCGAGGGAACATGGACCGGAGCTGGGGTTGCACTGCTGATTTTCACCCCACCGTTGCATGTGACTTTAGGATTGAGCCTTATATGAAGTACGATAATTTACATAAAGAACCCCTCCCCCAATGTTTTGGAGTTTGTGTCTTTTGAAACTGATCTGTGCTTTGCATTCAACAATGAGTTGATTTTTAAAGGAAGCCAAGAGTAAACACTGCTGAAACCCTTCTCTGGAAAAACACAGGAAAGGGCAAGTGGAATAACATCCTAAACCCTGTAAGAGATTGTTCAGTGTGATATTGGCTAGCAAGCATGCTAAAAGCAGGTTCTCCTTGGGCATTATTGTATCTCTTTTAAACCCTTATTAGCTATCATGAACTATGAACAAGGACTTTCCTTTATAGATACCACCAAAATGAATGAATGCTCAGTACCCTGTTGCAGAACCTTTGTATGGGATTACAGTTCCAGTGGCTGTTTCGGGGACCATGGGAACTGTATCCCAAAAAGAGCATTTCTTTAAGCTCTGCTGATGGGGCAATGATTCTACCAAACCATTTTTTGCCCAAGCAAGTCCTCTAAAGCAGCTTAAAAATACTTACCAATTAAGCTGTACAAAGCATAGATCATCATAACACCGTTGTATGCTAGAAAGTGAAACAATATATTAAGAAAAATAATCACAGGTAGCCTGCTTGCTGTGAAATGCTTACAAAAATATTCAGCTCTCAAAGAGGAAAAGAGGAGGAAACTTGTTCGGAGAAGGGGAGTTAAATACGTTGCAGAACTGTAGGCAGAGAAATGGAGTGGTGGAAAGGGTCCCTTATCGCCACCCTTTTCCAAGTATCCTACTCACAATAAACTGCACCTCACAGCTTTACCAAGTTACCTTTTTGGGGGACTACAACCCCCAATTCCCCATGCGAATTGGTGGATTATAAGAACCGAAGTCCAAAAAAAAAAATCTTTTCCCCCAAGTTCTGCTATACCTCCTCCTAAACCCACAAAACCAACACTTGTTCTTCTTCCTAGATTTCCAAATCCAGGCAAGGTTCCCTGTAAACTGAATGCATGAGTGTGTGCCCCTCCCTGTCCATGGAGAGCTACTCTCCCCCCCCCCCGACACACACACATTGCAATGGAAACCCCATGGGGACAGGGATGGGCGGATTTGTTGTGCAGGCCAGGGTAAAACTGTGTGCACGGGGAAGAGAGCCTTGCTCAAGCGGGGCTCAAAGTCACAAGGAACGTTGACAGGTTATTTCCTAAATACAGTACAGAATCTTCACCTGCCCTGTGATCAGAACAAGTGCCAAGCAGATAAAATGCAAACTTGTGCATGCACTTGGGTGGGACAAATGCTGGTTTCTTTGGATTGGACACTGTGCTGCTCAGTCACAGATATCTGTATGCAGTTTGCATCTCAAACACTTAGGTTGAGATATACCAGTTTTTTTAGGTTCGAAAATCACAGAGAGAGAGAGAGAGAGAGAGAGAGAGAGAGAGAGAGAATACATATAGCTGTTATTCATCCTGGTTAACTCTGCCCTGTTTTTTGTTTTTTGTTTTTGATATCTTGAAAAAAAATAAGTTTCTTTGCACTGTTCTACACATGTTCCAAAACAAGAACAAAACACAAAACAAAACAGTGGGACCATTTATAGCTGAGTGTCCTTTCCTCCAGTCTCATCTGAATCCCTGAAACCTTTCCTCTTCCTGGATATCTCCAATCAACTACAAGAGCTTTGAATTTTAAAGCAGGGAAGGAGAATGTGTTGGTCTCCCATTTGCGGCCTCCCTGCAGCTCCTATCACCTTTAGCTACCTAACCCAGTGCTGCCCTCAGTTTTATGAAAACATGAGACGAATGAAGTAAAAATAAACGAAGACCCAGATGGCTCCATGTTCCCCACCCACTTATACTACATACAAAACCAAGCTGTGGCTCAGCCTAAATGGGTGTCCTGCTCAGTCATGTCAGGGCACCTGGGGAAGTCTACTGTTCATTCCACTGCAATGCCAGCTACAAAAGGGAACATGAGAGCTACCACTTAGCCGAGATGTGGCTCTGTTGAACTGGTTCCCTCAGAGGTGTTTGGTTTTGTGCATTTCCTGTTTCATGTGTGAGGTCTGATAGTTGCATTTAAAGAAGCTTTTCTCTAGTCAGTGTTTAAAACACATTGGCTGACATTCAGCAGCAAGGTGCAATTAGAGTAAATCCCTTATATCAATGGAACTTATGGAGGAGTTGACTCACTAAATTCCCACTGACTCAATGGGCTTACTCTAGTTGTGATTTATTGCTGGGTTTCCATATTGGCTGGGAGGTTCCAGGAAAAGTAACTAATAGGAGTAGAAAAATTTGCTGCATTGAAAGAAAGAGAAGTTTGCATGCAAATCCTCATCAATACTGTGCTCATTTAGTGTCAATTGACAAAAATGGGGAAGAATAAGGCAATACTAATCCTCAGTTTGGAAGAGTCTTGAGCCTGAGTAACACCAATAGGGATAATAAAGCTTTGTTCAAGTGGCCAGAATGGGCCTATCCCATGCTTACTTTTAAGGAAGAGAACTCTGAACAGATCTACTGTTCTGCTTCTGATCACCTAGCAGTTCTCTTAACAGATGTTGTTCATAACCATTTTGTGACAGTCATTTCTTTTCTCACAAAAAATGAGGAAGAAGAATCAGAATACCATATGTTACAACTTATGTCTGTGAATATTCTCAGTCATCCAGGTGAGTTTATCTGGAAGTTGAGTCATGACAACTGGACTTCTTTTTCTTGAGAGATAGAAACGTCTCGCTGCTCGTCCAAACAGCTTAAACAGTCTGAATAAAGCTAGTGTCAGTCCTCCATCTTATAGTCCGCTTTGACCTCATCACCCTGGCCTGAAATAGGCTCATAAGATGAACAATGGCCTGAATAGGCTTGTTAGGTAGACAACAGTATCCATAGCCTGGCCTAAGGTGCTGAAACCCATATGGGTCGTTAGTTATGGCCTTGGTGGTGAAGGCTTTTTGATTTGTCTGGGTATTGTTGAAAGCACAAACTGATAAGTAGCAGATAGACTGTGCCTGAGTTTTATTATTTGGTTTTGTAATCATTTCTGCTTCTTTTCTACAGCAGAATTTTTTTTACAATCTAAAGGTATAACATGTGTTGTTCTGATTTTTAAGAAATTAGATCTTTCAAGAAATACTTTGATGTGGATTACTTATGGGAAAATACCCAGTAAATGACATGTTGCCTGTGATATCCTGTAGAATAGGAGGATGAAGTGTTCTCCCAATGGCTTTTGAATAATGCTGGAGGACTTGTGTATGTTTTGCATACATAACACTCCATGTTGTTCAGACTCTTGGATCTCTCTCTGTGCAGCTATGAAATACAGTACTCGAGTCTGGAATACCAGTGAGGCTCCTGCCAGTCAGCACATAGATAATCTTGGGCAAGATGAACAAGCGGTCCATTCTGGTGTAAGCAGCAGTTAGAAATGCTAATTTTTAAAATAGGGACCTTCCCACCACCACCCCAGGCTAACAAAAGGATTATTAAAATTAAGCACCATATTAATAGGACACTCTTCACCATACTTAATCAGGAAGAAAGAATCACTGTTCCTTTGGAAGAATGACGAGATTTGCTTCTGGATAAAAATGTGTAAGATCAAGCATTATACATACAGATACACCATTGAAATCAATGGCCCAAATCCTTGAATATCACAAATCAGGATTATCAGTGCAATAGGAAACACCACAACTCTGATCGCGTTATATGCTTCTTTTAAAATAATGTTAAATACATTCTATGGGATTCTGAAGGATAGGCAGCCACTCTCAGACTGCTACTGTTTGAATGAATGAACTCCTTTTAACTCTATTTTTGGTTATCATAGACATTTCTAGATAAACATCTACAGCAAAGAACACCCTTTTCCAAGCTGGAGGAGGAGGAGGAGGAGGAGGAGGAGGAGGAGGAGGAGGAGGAGGAGGAGGAGGAGAAGAAGAAGAAGAAGAAGAAGAAGAAGAAGAAGAAGAAGAAGAAGAAGAAGAAGAAGAAGAAGAAGAAGAAGAAGAAGAAGAAGAAGAAGAAGAAGGGGATTAAATTATCTTGAAATCTAACTCACCAATTTTGTAGAAATTCAGTGGTCCCATGAAACATGGCATCATATTTTCAAACCATATCTTACTGCTAGGCAGGAGCTAAGGTTGTTTCTGCATCTGATTCTATGGAATTGATAACAAATGCAATTGTTTTATCAGCATCCTTATTCCAGTACAATGTATCTTGTCTGGCATGGCTTTTAAAGAGGTAAAACATTGTACCTAAATCTGCCCTACTGTTGATGACATGTTCTTTAATGCAGCAGAAGCTTCAAATCAAGTCAAGAGATCTTTAATGGCATAAAATAAATTGAGAACAAAAGCTTCAAACTGTCGAATAAAAGATTAAAAGATAAATATTTAAAGAGATGAAAGGGAACAGATTAGTGGCCATCCTTAGTCCTAGCGGTCTCATTAATGGTATATAGCACTCTGGTATAAAGCAGGTCTCTCCTGCCTGGTGAATCGGATATCCAATGTTACAGTTAACCAACTTTTGGCAAAGCCTCCATATGTCCAAGCTTTCCTGCTCAAGTGTTTGTCCACACAGATACTCATGCTAAATCTCTACATTCCTCCATTTTCACAGTTTAATTCTCCAACCTCTGCATGGAACTATTTGAAGAATTATGTTGATTTCCTAATTGCCAACTATCCACAGCCGGCCCGCAGGCTGGGCTGGTGTTTTTTCCCTCTATTTTTTTAGCAAGTGCCGACCAGCTGACCCACGGGCCAGATAGGCACTTTTTTTTACCAAGTGCCAACCATCTGGCCCATGGGGCCAGCTGGTTGGCGCTTATTTTTATTATTTATTTTGCCAAGCGCCGAGAAAAAAAAATCATTTCATGCCCATCTCTATACTACATGCATCCTGCTCTAAGAACATGAAAGAGTTCTGGGCTTTGGTTTCATAAGCAAACTACTCTTCTAATACAGTCCTTACTTCACCAATCTCTGCTTCTGACTGGACTGCATACTATTCCAACTTAGTTGTGGAGTCAGTATTACCAGACCTTCCTACTGACAGCCATGCACCATATATGAATCAACTCCCTGTCCCTCTGTTACTCTACACCAGTGGTGGCCATACTTCAGCCCTCCAGAGGTTTTGGACCACTATTCCCACAGTCCATAGTCATTGGCAATACAGGCTTGGGATTCTGGGAGTTGTGGTCTAACATCTGGAGGGCTGAAGTTTGGCCACCACTGTCTGCCTTCACAGAGTTTTGCTCCAAGAATGACCTGACCATCAACACCATGAAATCCAAGATTTTGATATTCTCCAAAACTTGGAAATCTGCTTCATGTAAAGTAGACAGGAAGCCTGTTGAACAAGTGAGATCTTTTAGATATTTGGGCCTCCTTTTCCACCATCAACTCAATTGGGTCCCCCACCGGAAGGCAGCTATAACAGTTACTAGGAACCATCTCCTTGCTGTTTCTCAGTTCTACTTCCACAGTGGAAACCAATATGTACCAGCTGCCCTCCAGATCTTCCAGATGAAGATCCTAAACCAGCTCCTATATGGGATTCCAATTGCAGCAGTTAACCTAGAAACAGATCAGATTGCAGCCATCTTTTTACATCACATCCTGGGTGTCCCAAACATGATTAACCTCTTTACAGTCATCAATGAACTTGGCCTCCACCTGCCATCAACCACTGGTTGGAGAGTTACTATTAAGTACTGGTTGCGCCTCCATTTCCGTGCTGACTTCAATTCCCTATTATATGATCTATTATGGGGGCCTTGCGTCTCCAGCGGGAATCAACACATTAACCTCAAAATTGACCATAGTGGAAATAATTTAGATTCTGTATCTAATTGTGAAGAGTCCCAAATACTCAATTTAAAATTGTTTGCCAAAGAATCTGGGATAGTGAGAGCCAGTCCATTGCAGCAGGTCTCAATACAACCTGTTACCCTCAGTTTTACAATCTGCTGTCACCTTCAGGGCTAGGAGCGAGCTATATATGGAATATCTCACTAATCCTTGCCAGTGCCGGGTTTTCATGCTTGCCAGACTGAATATCCTTCCCTCAGCTGTCCTCTCAGGAAAATATCACAACATACCCTTTGAGAACAGACTACGCAAACACTGCCTACTGGAAGTCGACACAGCTTCCCATATTCTTCTTTCCTGCCCCGCCCATCACAAGCTCCAGCAACAATTCCTGGCCCCATTAATTTCTAACCTCTCTGGATCCCCAGAGAGCATAACTCAGTGCCTACTTGCAGACAACTCTTCCAAATTGATGGTCTCAGTGGCGGAAGCTTCTTTGAATGCAGTGGAGGAAGATTTTCATTTATTCCCCTTCTCTGTTTAGTACAAGTTGGGGTATCCTGAAGAACTTTGAAGGAGGTGAGGTTGCATGAGAAAGGAAGAAGTTATGAAAATCATCTCCCTCCCCTTTCTGTTCATGGAAACATCTGCAGGATCAAACAGTTTCCCAACAATGGAAGGACACTGTTGGAGTCACTCCATGGTAACTTTCAAGCTCAAAGTATTACTGTACACTTGTTCAAATGACAAATAAACATTGTATTTCCCAGCATTTTTAGCCAGGGTACACAGGATGCATATTTTGAAACCCTCTCCTCAAAACATCCCATAAAATCTGCCAAAATTAAATCCCACATAAAACCTGAACAAAGCATACCACATACTCTAAATTCAACCCATCTACTTACCTATAATGGTAGCATCCCATAGGTCATGGAGCATGCATAATGCTTAAGAGATAGCACTATAATTCTGCCAGAGCTTTGAAAAAAAGTACTTTTTTCACACACACACACAAGGTGGGCCAGTTTCTCCAGCAGAAGCATGCAACCTGAATAGTTGGCAAACGAAACCCTCTCTCAACATTACTTTCCGACTGCCAGAAGAGACCGGGGACAAGGGCAGCAACAATCAAGCTTGTGGGAGAGAACTTTGCTTCTCAAAACAGTTGAACCACCACCACTGGTATTAGATCCACAAATCTCACCCGGAAGCATCACAATATGTTTAGCATGGCAATAAATTTTGCTGTTGCAAGCCCTCTCATTTCTAATTTGAGGGCGACCCAAGTGTGTGAAAGGGGAATCTCTTGCTCCACTGGATCCTGTCACATGATGGGCCGTGGCCTCTGTTAGAACTTTAGCTCACATGCCTTCTGTTGTGTATTTTCAGTATGTGGAATCAGAAGTTCCAATTTTCACAGTTTTACAATCACCTCACTGCCTTAGGCGATGTAAACATCATGTAACTGCTGTAGGTACGACCTTACAATGGCCAAAAATCCTATTGGAAAGAGTGCCCACCTCCACCCTTTTTGGCTTGCTATGCACCGCACAACTGAATGCCTGACTGGATGCACAATTGCCCTGACTGGTGGACGCCTGGGGAATGTGATAAGCACTGAGCAAGAAAGAGTAGCCTTGTCCATATTTTTTCTCCACTTATAAAGCATGAATCCAAGTAGGATTCTGGCCAAAGTCTATTGATTTCCCCCTATGGGAGTATTTTATATAAAAGGCAAGCTCAGGGACCCTTCAACTGTCTAGTTGTTTAGAAGCAAAATTTGCCAAATCCCATCTAGCACAGCCATGGCAAACGTCTGCAGAAGTTATAGCACAAAACATCTGGAGGGGCAATGATGCTCCCTGCTCAATAATCCAAGGATACAGCTACTTAAAGCAACATCCTTAAATCCCACTTTTAAAAATTTGACATGAGATGAGATTAAAGGTGAAGATGCCCCCATCATTTTAGCTCTTCAGGGGGCCTAGTGTAACCTCTTATGTCAGGTACCTAAAGAAGCATTTGAAGGCAAGTGTTTCCATTTCAGTAAAGCAGACATGAGGGAAAGTATTAAAGTATTACAGCAATCATGTCCAACTACTTAAAATATATAAGTACCTGTATTACATATTAAAAGATGGATTACAATCATGCTTTGTTAGACCAGCCTCCCACTTTTTCAGATACTAGCGAGAATGTTTAGGACTGGATTGCAGGCCAACAATCCTTAAATGCCTTAAAACTGAAACGGAGAGAAGATGTGACAGCTTGGGAAAGACATGGGGTGCTTTGGGGTGGTTTTCATTTCCCAGAAACTCCTGGCTAACCAGGCCAGGGAATCTGACTTATTTAGAAGGCACTTTCCCTGGATGTCTCTCAAAACCCTTTCCTGACAGTGAACTTCGGTGGAGTAGGTACTTTAATTTATCATCTGTTGTGGGGAAAAAATATGTCCAGCTCTTCTACCAGCTCATTTCTAATGGGAAAAAAACAAAACGCACAAGGAAACCTCTTCAGCCTTTGCTGGCAGTCTCTCTACTTGTTTTGTTCATTTATTAAAAATATTTTCAACCCGCCTTTTCCCTTAGGACCCCAAGGCAGCTGACAGTTAAAAGTAGATGAAACACTAGCAGCGGTTCTCAACCTGCGGGGGGGGGGGTTGCTTTATCTTCCCCACTCCCCAGGCTTGTCGGGAGGTCTTCGTACCTGGTTCACTTTCGTTTTAAAACTTGCACGTCGGGCAAGAAGCGCAAACGGCGCAGTAAACCAGTCCCTTACCTAACCCTGCGCGTGGTTTTGCCAATTATTTATCCTACTGTTCCAGGATCTAATTCTCCCCCCCCCCCCCCCCCCCCCTTTCCCGGGGGCCCCGCCCCCCCCCCCCGGCAAAAATACATCCAAACAACCACACAAAGCAAGCTCGCAGATTGAAGGATGGCCCGCGGCGGCGATTCCTGGGAGAACGCCAAGGATCGCGAGGCGGCGCTAGTAGCCGCTCGGGCCCGGTCGCCTTGCCTTGGTGCTTGGTCCCTTCCGGGAAACAAGAGGGTCCGACTGGAGGGGCGGCGGAGGGCAACGTGGGCGAACGGCGACCCTCCAGGAAAGGCGCGCGTGAGGGTGGGGGGGGGGAGACGCCGAGGCCCGGCAGCTGCCCGCCTGGTTCCCCACGTCTAGCCAGCCGCCCTGCGGGCAGCTAGGGGCGCCCCTTCCCTCCCTTTCCCTTCTCCAGGCGGCGTGCCCGGCCCGGGTACCTGGAAGCGCCGAGCTGCAGCTTCCCGCTCAGGCTCCGCCGGGGCTCCTCGGGCGAGGTCCGGGGCGCAGCTCCCCTGCCATGGCTCGCCAGGGCCGCGGCGGCTGGTCGGCTTTCGAAATCGAAAGCAACGGGCGCCGGAGAGGAGTGGGCGGATCTAGTGGCGTCCCTTGCCAGGCCCGGGTCCCGGCCGGGGTGGGCGAGGGGGCGCGAAGAAGAGCGAGGGGCATTGAGGAGAAGGGCCACGATCCCCGGAGTGAAGCAACCCAGCTCGCCGCTCGCCGGCGGCGTTGGATCTCCCGGGCAGCTGCGCAGCGAAGCTCGGGCGAATGTTTACATAAAGTGCCTGAGTCCGCCCATTAGTTCGCTCTCGGTAGATGAACGACTGGGTGGCTTCTTTCTAGCATTAGTAGCTGGTGGTCACTGCAGATACTAAAAGCCTACCTCCCTAGTAAATTTAGTGGGATTTTCTCCCAGCGAAGGAAGCAGGGCGTTCCAATCTATAAAAGTGTTTAGGCGTAACAAGCTTAAATCCACAGGTGGATCACACTTAATCTGTCACCCACCCACCCCAAACATATCTGATCTGAAGCCGTGGCCATAATTCCGGAGTGAACCATAAAACGCCAAGCCTCTTGCCTTTTTCTTATGCTTCTGTGCATCAGGAACATGGATCCAGGACGCAGAACCGGAGGTTTTTGTTTTTGTTTTAAACGCGGAATGCCAAAACTGCTCTGGAAATTGCACAATCCTGCTCAGGAGTGAGCCAGAAAAGGCAATGTTGAGAGGAGAAATAAGGGGGGGGGGGGAAGCCTTGCATAAACGCAGTAAGGGGAGGAAATGCAGCATGTAAATTGAACTTCACAATCATAATAACTAAAGTTTAAAATGATATGGATTCTCAGATTGCTAATGTGTTTAGAATATCACCATTATGCTCATCTTTGCCTTCATCAGTAGATGTCCTACACATTAGTAGGCCTTTCAATGTTGTTGTTGTGTCTTCAATTCTGACTGATTCTTCGTGACTCCCATGTCAATGGAGTTTTTCTTGGCAGTACTGGAGTGGCTTGCCAGTTTCTACTCCAGGCGCCTACAGCACGAGGTATTCCCTGGTGGTCGCCCATCCAAGTACTAACCAGGACCTACCTGCTTAGGTTCCGAAATCTGGTGAGTTTGGATGTGCTCAGAGCATCAGTTAATTAGTACTAAATTACCTAAATTCTGATACTGAGTAGAGTATTTTAGGTCATATCAAAGTTGTGAGGTTACATGTGACTTATGGGGACCCTCTCTGGGTTTTCAAGGCATGTCAGGTATTTAAGGAGTGGTTTGCAGTGACAGAGGTTGAGAGTGTAATTCCCCTGATGAGCTTCCTGGGAGAAGAGCCAGTATGCATTGCCTGGGCCAAGCTGCAGGGTCCCAGCGTGCCACCCAAAATGAGAACAGCAAACCCCCAGTGGATACTCAACGCCTACAGTAGAATACCTCCATAAGGGCCTCCATAAGTTGGAATGGATTTGATGGCGCACAGTAATTATTAATATGCAATTACAGTATTTTATACTAAACACTATATTATTATTATTATTATTATTATTATTATTATTATTATTATTATTATTATTATTATTATTATTATTATTATTATTATTATTATTATTATTATTATTTAACCACACAGCTATCTACGCTGGATTTTATATTACCAATCACTAGTCGAACGCTTCCCAAGCATTTAGGACTCAGTGATGTATCGGCGAATTATGCGAGCAGATCCCAGTAAGGTGGCTTTCTGCATCTGACTGATGGTGACTTTGTCCACTCCAATTTCTTCTAAATACTTGCTTAGCTCTTTGGGCACCGCACCCAGCATGCCAATTACTCACTGAGACCACCTGTACTGGTTTACTCCAGAGTCTCTGAAGTTCAGTTTTGAAATCCTGATATCGGGTATTATTATTATTATTATTATTATTATTATTATTATTATTATTATTA
>JAHTLZ010000021.1:4735950-4763764 GCA_023846285.1 Phrynocephalus versicolor
AATAATAATAATAATAATAATAATAATAATAATAATAATAATAATAATAATAATAATAATAATAATAATAATAATTTATTTATTGTCATTGTGTGTATATACACATACAACAAAATTCAGACACCCAGAGACCAGATTCAACACACACACACACACACACACACACACATCTCCAAACACTCTCACACACATTAAAAAACCCTTCAACACACACAAATAAAAAATCCCTGAACACTCCCCCACCCACCAACCCCACCCCCCCAAAAAAAACCACAAGCATCTACACAACAGTCTAGGTAATCCTGTCCAAGTGCTCACTGCTGGTGGTCCTTGAGTTCATTATTAAGTGCAATTATAGCTCTGGGATAAAAAACTGTTCAGAAGACGTGTGGTCCGAGTTTTAATTGTTCTGTATCTTCTGCCAGAAGGCAACAGTTCGAAGAAATTGTGAGCAGGATGAGTAGTCTCTCAGAATGTTGTGTGACTTCCTCAAACAGCGAGATGTGAAGATGTCATCCAGGGCTGGTAGCTGGAGCCCAGTAACATTCTGGGCAATTTTAATTATTCTCTGTAGAGCTTTTTTGTCCGCTACAGAGCTGCTCCCATACCATGATAGCATGCCATAAGTTAGGACACTCTCAATGGTGCTGTGATAGTAAGACAGAAGTAGATGCTGAGATAAATTCATCTTCCTGAGCATTCTCAGGAAATACAGCCTCTTCTGTGCCTTCTTCACAACCATATTGGTGTTTGCAGTCCATGAGAGGTCCTCTGAGATGTAAGTGCCCAGATATTTAAAGCTACCAACCCTCTCCACCTCCTCACCATTTATGTACAATGGTAAATGTACATCTTTCTTCCTCCTAAAATCAGTTATAAGTTCTTTATTTTTTTTGGTGTTAAGTATAAGATTATTTTCTTTACACCACTGAGTCAACCCTTGTACTACTTTCCTATAAGCAGACTCATCGTTCTTACTAATGAGCCCCACCACTGTTGTATCATCTGCAAATTTGATGATTGTGTTGGAGTTATACAGTGGGGTGCAATCGTGTGTACAAGGAGTAGAGGAAGGGGCTTAGCACACAACCCTGAGGAGCTCCTGTACTTAATACAAGAGTAGAAGAATGGTGGGATCCCATCCTTACTGACTGTGGCCTATCAGTCAGAAAATTCCTTACCCACAAACAAATCTTCTGATGTATACCCAAATTGGCCATTTTGAAAAACAACCTATTAGGTAGAATTGTATTAAAAGCAGAGCTATAATCCACAAATAACAGCCTTGCATATGTTCCCTGTTGTTCTAAATGGCTCAGTACAGTATGGACAACAATGGATATAGCATCATCAGTGGATCTGTTACTCCTGTATGCAAACTGAAACGGGTCCAGAGTAGATGGAAGTCTAGCCTTAATATAATCTAGCACCAATCTCTCAAAACATTTCATAATAACAGATGTTAAAGCTATTGGTCTATAGTCATTGAGAGATGCTACTACTGACTGCTTAGGGACTGGCACTATAATAGATGTCTTCAGGCAAGTAGGGACAGAGCACTGCAACAAAGATAGATTTAAAATGTCTGTAAATACTCCAGCTAATTCTGCAGCACAGTCCCTAACAACTCGTCCCATGTTGTATCAATTAAAATACTTCTGGAACAGGAAGGTTTTTACCTGGCGCCGAAATGTCATCAATGTTGGCACCAGGCGGATCTCACTTGGGAGGGCGTTCCATAGCCTGGGGGCAGCTGCCGAGCAGGCCCTATTCCTGCAAGCCATCCCTTTCACCTCCTTGAGGGATGGCTTTTTCAGGAGGGCCCCCTGGCTCAATCTTAATTGCCGGGTAGGTTCATATGGAAAGAGGCAGTCCTTCAGGTATCTAGGTCCTAAGCCAATGTCTATTGTGTCTGGGTGTTCTGGCAGGTGTAGCCCAAGAAGTCACTTTTGCCCTTTGCTTTTGTAAATAAAGGCATTAGGAAAAACAAGAAAATCCTTTGTTCTCAGCTGGGATTAAAGAGGAGGGGACATGCAGAGTTTCCCAAAGAAAGTACAGTAATTTCATCTGGCCACGGAAGATATTAGAAACACCATGAGATGCATCAGCTGAGACCAACTCACCTTCCTTTGGGCCGTGACTATTTGTACCCTTCTTTTTACTGGGAAAGAAACCCCTGCATCCTGTAACTCAGGTCTGCTGCACAACAGGTAGACCGTGGGCTACCAGTAGCCCGCAAAGGGTTCAAAAGTAGCCCGCCAGCCATCAATTTAAAAAGTGAGGGGATAAGTTCCCCACCCCTCCCTCCCCCATCCTGCCACTGCCCCAGCAAAGTTCTGGGTCTTCCAAGCCCACTGTCTCAGCCAAGTGGGGCAGTTCAGGGGCTATGGTGCAGTCCCTGCTCCCCCTGCCAGCCAGATAATTGGTGCACTCGAGCTGGGTGCAAGGGAGGCATGTGCATGGTTGCATGGGTTGCCCCTTGGAAGGGGAGATCTGTGCAAGCATGCATGCCCCTCCCTTGCACCCACCCACACAGGCTAGAGCAGGTGCAAGGGAAGCGTGTGCATGGTCAGCCTTTCCATAGGAATGCATTGAAATCTGTTCCCCCCAGAACAGATTAATTGATTTTAAATGCATTCCTATGGGAAACCGCTGCTATACAGTGGTACCTCGACTTAAGAGCAGCTTGGCTTAAGAGCAATTTGACTTAAGAGCAGAAAACTGTTGGCATTTTAACTGCCGCCTTACAAATTTTAGATATGGTCTGCTCGACTTACAAATATGTCTTTCATTTTTTTAAAACCCTTTTTCCAATTTTTTATATAGGTACCCCGACGTAAGAGTAGTTTGACTTATGGATTAAATTCATAATTTGAGGTACCACTGTACTTGCACATTTTTTTACTTATGAGCATGTGCTCAGAATGGATAAAATTTGTAAGTAGGTAGCCCTTGGGCACTTTGGGCTGGAAAAAGTAGATCTCGGCCATGCTCAGTTGGACAGCCATGCTCTAACTGATTGAATACTTTGGTCTTTCTGAACAAATAAGGGGACTTCCCCAATTCTATAGAAGGCATTTCCAATATTAATTAATAAAGAAGTTCCTTATTAGTCCTGCTGGCATGATTGCCTGGGATGAAAGCGCTTTGAACAGGCCAAAGATGTATGAGTTGAAGATAAAAGCGCACTGGTATTAAATATGATCATCATCACATCTTGGTATTGAAATGACTGGCTCTTGTTTTCCACAATGGTTGGGTCTTAGGTTGCAGAGCAGAGCAGCTTTTGCATGAACACAGCTTACCTCCCACACATGGAACAAAACCACTCGTGCACAGAAATGGCAAGAGTTTGAAAGCCTGAAAAAGGCATTGAATAGCTGGCCTTGTATGTCACATAGAAAAATATGCTGATAATTAAATATATTAAAATATTTAATATTAAATATTTTATAATATATTAAATATATTATTTAATATATTATAAATATATTAAATATATAAATATTTAAATTATATTTATTATAAATATATAAATATATTAAAAATATTTAAAAAGGGAATGTAGAGAAAATTTACATCCCAAGTGTTTCAAAAGTAGTTTAATGGAATGTAGTGGACACTGGCTTTGTATCCTTTATTGTATATTGGAGGGATGGGCTGTACTTTGTGAAAAGTGTGAAATCAAAAAAATGAATAGACAGTATTTTATAGATTTTTTTACTCAAGTTGGGAGGAAAGATACATTTAGGTTGCAGTTCTGTACTTACTCACTTGAGAGTCAGTCCCTCTGAACCCAGTGGGGCTAAGTCCTGGGTTGTTGTGTAGGATTCTGCTGTTAGGGAATTAATTACAACACACAGTTTTAATTAAATCCCAGCAGTCCCTTTTATTTTCCTTTGGTTAAATCCAGTTTATGAAGAGTGGGGACCCCACCACCACCACCACTTTACAGCTTCTCCAGTCAAAATCTTATTCTTTCCCACTAGGCAGGGTTTACAAAGAGCTTGCTGGGGCAACTGATGTCCAGTGAATGCACTAGAACATGACGGCCTGTAGGTGATGCTGTTTCTCTAGTTTTCTGAGAGAGAGGAAACAAGACATCTATTGGGGGAAGACTAGGCTGTTAAAAGAAACAAGTGCTAAATTAGTTCACACACAAAGCATACTTCTGGTTGTCTGTGAAGATTATCAGTGGTTCAGGTGAGTTTATCTGGAAGTTGAGTTGTGCCAAAATTGATTGATTGATTAATTAATTAATTAATTTTAGAAGTCCAATTGCCACGACTCAACTTCCAGATACAGCGGACCCTTGTATAACAAACAGCTTGTATAACCTAAAATCTGTACAACATAAAAAATTCCGGAGATAGGGGAAATTTGCTTAACATAATCACCTATGGGGAAAATCCGTACAACATAAAAATGGGATTACTCCATTTTCAATGCATTCCTATGGGAATTTGTATAAAGGAAAATTTGCTTAACACAATTCCATTTGGAATGAATTAATTCCTTTATACAAGGTACCACTATACTTCTAGTTATGCTTTTAGCAAATGTTGAAAGCTAACATATGCTTACTGCTATATGTTCATTAGCACTTTGCATTGTTTTCATACCAATAAGGTTCTGAAATTTAAAAAAACAACACTAAAAGCCAATCAGTTTCTGTAACTTGTTTTAATGTGTAGCCTGCACTCTGTAATTAAAATTGTAAACCGCCCAGAGACTACTTGTAGTAGTATGGGGCGGTATATAAGCAGAACACTTTGCTTTGCTTTGCTTTAATATTTAGAAAGGGTTTGTTGCATTGCTTACTACTTTCTTGTTACTTTATTTTAACTTAAAAACCCTTGGGATTAATAGAACAGCACAATAATTTTTTTTTTGGGGGGGGGATCCATTTAAAATGTCTCCTTAAAAGGTTAAGTAAAATAAATTTAAAATAACTAGAACATGTTGCACATTACATAAATGAAGTATCTTAATTCTCACTTTTTAAGGCACTTTTAATGCTTAACTGCTGTACAACTTGTTAACCCCCCAAAATATCTGATTCCTGATAATTATTTATAAAAAGTTACTTTAACGTGTTAGTTACTAGATACCTTAAACACCTCAAATAGCTGATGTAACTATGATAAATGAAGGAGTACCTTGTTCTACACAAACATTTAACCCCACTTTCGCGCATTAAGACTACACTGAAACATTGCTTCTGGTACCTGAGATATTTGTTGCTGGATGCACAATGCAAATAACCTTCTACTCCTCTCACATATCAGGTTAGTTGGGTTCCGGATCTTAAAACTAGTCAAATTATTTTAGCACCTGGCAAGAAAATCTAGTAAAGACCCCTCTGCTTGTTGACATAAATGCAATTATAATTGAATAACTAATAATTCACTCTCCTTTTAAATTAAACTCAAAACCAAGTTCCTGAATAGCTACCTTATTCTGTCAAACCATAGAGCAAGGCCTGAGTTGTAAGCCTTTTCCACACATTTTTTTTCATGTGTTATGAGATAATCACACACTTCCAAGGGACCTTGGGGATCACCTTCTGAGTCCTTTGCTTATGCTGAAACCTGTGCAGTAGAGAGATTGCAGGTGCCTAGTGGAAACATCAAATAGACTAATAGAATGTCTAGTTTGCTAGGGTTTTTTGGAGAATCCAAATTCCGCATCTATCAATTTTCCATTGCTCCCCTTTAAAATACTATACCAGTGGACCCTTGTATAACAAACAGCTTGTACAACATAAAATTTGTATAACATAAAAAATTCCAGAGACAGGGGAAATTTGCTTAACAGAATCCCCTATGGGCCAAATCCGTACAACATAAAAATGGGATTACTCCATTTTCAATGCATTCCTATGGGAAATTTGTATAAAGGAAAATTTGCTTAACAGAATTTCATATGGAACGAATTAATTCCTTTATACAAGGTACCACTGTATATGCTTTTATCTTGTATGCAATTTGTTCTGTGGACCTCTCAGCAAAAAAGCAACCTGTTAATAAAATAAATGGTAGATGAAGACATACAACGTTTGGAAAGCTGGCGTTTACAAACCCAGGCCTAAATCCAGTTACGAGTCCAACAACTGGAGCAGATTCATTGAAGCAATGGGATTTATAGAAGTGCTCATTTACGATTCACAGATTGATTTAATACCTTTACTGTTGTTGGTACTAGGATTCAGGGCCAAATGTCCATTGGTGTCTTAGGCAGAATTAGTCATCTCCCCACCCATGGTATCTTAATTAATACCAATTGAAGTAAGGGCCCAATTAAGCCTTCTAGATAATGTACAGTATGTTTTAATGAAATCTCATCTTAAAACATATGTGTACCATTCATAGTTGAGAAGAATGTGTGTGTGTGTGTGTGTGTGTGTGTGTGTGTGCATTGCATGCATAGCCATTTACCTACACATTATTTGTACAGTACTTTATTTTAGCACGCTCCACCTTTTATGGCACGGCTGTGAAACAAGTGCTTCTTGCCTCCCGAGACCTTTTGACTGCCTCTTCAATCATTTCCCCAACACAAGCTGTGCTGGCTATTGGCAGCTGCAGTCAACAACAGGTAGAAGACCACCTGCTTCATACACAGCCCTATCATTATTGGCTTCGGTGGGTCTTAACTGTGGATTTCCTAAAACTTCCTATTCTTAGCCTTGGTAAAACTATGTTTTCTTGTACAGCACCTGCTAATACTACTGCATGCTTATTTTCAGATCTATGACCTGGATTTGAAGAAGTAGGTTAGAGCCTCTGCCACAGTAAACTGTGCAGTCTTTAAAGTACCACAGGACTCTTGTTTAGTTTTACTTGAGGTTACCTCACACTTTCTTAATCTGAGTTTAGGACAGTGGTGGCGAACTTTTGGCACTGCAGATGTTTCAGACCACAATTCCCACAGTCCTTTGTCATTGACAATACAGGCTTGGAAATCTGGGAATTGTGGTCCAAAACATCTGGAATGCCACAACTGGCTTAGGACATTCTGCTGCCTGAGGCAAAACAGCCAGTGACACATTTCATTCGCCTAAATTATACTGGACTGGATAGACCTGAAATATGGCAGATTGGGCCTGAAATTCCACAAGCACTTCTCCCCATCCCCAGGAGAAAACATTGAGATTAAATGAGCAAAAAAAAAATGGCTGTCCTTTTATGATGGCCAACCCTTGCCGGATTAGGTTGGGTTGATGGGCGCCTCACTCAGATTCATGGTAAGATTGGCTGTGCTTTATTGCTGTTACTGCTATTTTTCTGGAAATTGTCATTCAATATCAGGGCAACTAATCCCAGCGAGTAACCTCAGCCTTGCTAAGGATGCAATATATATATATTTTTCCTGATGCAAGCCCATTAGTTCCACATTTTCCTGAGATGCTTAAGCACAGGAGATATAATAAGAGGTGTATGCATCAGCTGGGATTTCACCTTCCACATCTTTCAGATTCTGCCTGCCCCCCTAAGAACTAATCAATATTGTTGGCAATTTTTCTTAGTCCACAATCCAACGGAAACTACCCAGTTCCTTTCCTACATCTTCTTTCCCTCTTTATTTTCCAAAGCATAACAAAGCATGAGTGGATTTGAAAAACAACAGCCAAGTTCCTGGTGGTGCACCGCAGTTTTACTGCTGCCTAATAACCCCAACTCATTTACTTTGAGTCTTTTTTGGCCAGTCCAGGAGAACAGTCAATCTGTTAATGATACCCTGACTGGAACTTTTTAATATGAGAAAAATGTGTGGGATGCACAAGTAGAATTGCTTTGGACCGCAGATGAAAATATTAGAAACCCCTCCAAAAGTCATCATACAGGTGATCATAAATTTTCTGAAACACTGCATTTTTGGAACTGGGTATTGTATTTATTTTTCAAGTTTTCAGATTCTGGAGGGCTATGCAGTGGGAATAGGGTAAAGGCTCTGAACATGCAACAAAGGCTGCACAGACAAGGTCTTGGAGGCAAAACAACCCTTTTAGAGGCTCAAAACTGCCAGTCTGCTGTCCCAACAGGGGTCTAAACCTGCAAACAGCTATGTGTGTGCATTATCAACTGATTTACACTCGTAAAACTTATGGGCATGAATATGTGGTGTAGATTCAAATATGTCTCCAAAAGGATTAGTACAGAAGCCGTGGGGTCAGGGTATTCTGGGAGTTTTCATTTAAAAAGGCAACTTTCATTCAAAACTGGTGCTGTCACTGCCTAATGGAATGCCATGCCATTAGGGTTGTATCAAGCAATGGCTTGATTTCAGTTGTTGGAATGAGGCCATAAAAAGTATTAAAGTTATTTTCATGAAGAATAAGAAGTATTAGTCATATGACATTGTTAGTTCTTCCATGTAAAAAGGAGCATTACTTGTAATGTAATGATTTGTGAGGAGTTGTTTGTTCGCATATTTCGCCATTTTCATATTTTATGTATGTTTAATACTAATACTAACATGGTAATCTAGAACAGTGCTCCCCAACCTTTTTATCCCCGTGGACCGGTAAATGTTTGATAATTTTTCCGTGGCCCACTTGTTTTGATTTAATAATTTTGATTTAACCTCTGTTTCCCCCCCTCCTTCGTCTCCGAAACTGCCTTCGCCTTCCAAATCCTAACCACCCACCTCACCCACCTCCTCCTCTTGTGGGCCTGCCTCGACGGGCCCAACCGGCCCCCGCCCGCCACCAGCCTCACGCGGTAGCCTCCCCACCGGCAGAGGACGAATCCTTCCCCCCCACCCCCACACACCCGCCAACCCCCGCTGGGAGAGGCTGTTTCCCTGCTTCTCCTCTTCTTCGAGCCTCCGCGTCCACCGGGCTCCGCCTCTTGAGGGCTGGGACTGGGGCAGGGGGGGCTTGCTGCCCCTCCGCCGGGAGAAAGCGGGGCTGGCTTGCGCTGCCCTCCCTCCCTCCCTCCCTCCCTCCCTGCTGCTGCTGCTGGGCGGCAGGATCCCAGCAGGGCGGCACCTCCTCCTCCTCCATCGCGCACGCAGCCAGCAAGAGAGGCAGGCGGGCAGGAGGGCGGGCGTGGCGGTCTGGAGGGGGGGCGCAATCCAAAGCCGTTCCGGCGAGCCCGAAGGAGGGAGGGAGGGAGGGCTCGCCCTCCGTCCGTCCGTCCGCCGACAGGGGTTGGGGGGGAAGCAGACGGAGGCAGAGAAGGGAAGAGGAGGAGCTGCGCACCCTCAGCAAGCAAGCTGGTCGCGGAGTGGGGTGGGTGGGGGTAGGTGGGGCGGAGAGCGCAGGACCGCCGATCCTGGTATCCTACTAGAGGGAGGAGGAGGAGGAGGAGGAGGCAGAGGCTCAGGATCGGGCCACACCAGCGAAGGGAGTGAGCCAACCCGGTCCTCGCCGGCGGCGCTGAAGCGGCGCAGTCCCCCCCACATCCCTCTGCACATGTTCGGAGACCTCGCGCCTGGCCACTCGCTGCCGGCCAAGCCAGAATCCCCGTTCACGGGGCCGCCTCCCTCCCTCCCGCCCACCCACCCTCCAAAAGTGCTCCTTGCCTGCCCGGGGGCCGAGAAGGGAGGCGGCGCCGGTTGTTTGTCCTCCCGGAGCTCCAGGCGGCCTCCGGGGCTCCACCCCCCCACGCCTCCCCCACCGGGAGATTTCAGGCGCTCCCCTTGAAAAGGCACCTGATGGAGATGGAGGTGTGGGGGGGAAGCAGGAAAAGAGGAAGATAGGAGATGGACTGCCCCAATGAGGGCAGCCCCAGCGTGACCTCTGCAGAGCTGAGTCTCTGGTTTGAAGAGTCATAGAACAGGGAAGTTGGAAGGGATCCTTAATCACTTCCGGGAGCCGGGCCGCCGCCGCCAGTGAAATGATTTGAAGTTCCTCGGGCGGCGGCCCGGTGCAGATTGATTCACAGACCGGCACCGGTCTGCGGACCGGGGTTTGGGGAACACCGATCTAGAAGTAGTGAATAGTGAGTGATGTAAAAACATCAATTAAAAATACTTTGGTGGTGTTGGCCCCATCTCTTCTCCACTTGCACATTTGTTAATAAATGTAAATACAGCCAAATTCCATATGCTTTCCTGTAATTTGTTTCTGGATAAAACAGAACCTAAGCAAAGGTGGTATCCCCTCACCCATGGGAGAACGCTAACAATTATTTCATTGTAATTCTTTTCTCATTGTCTCTCTTCTAAGCACAAGATGAGGCCATCATATTACCAGCTGTAAACACGGTGATGTCATCTCATAGCAGCTGTGATTGCAACTTGGTTGTGTAGTAAAGATGTTGGAAAGTGGTCAAGCATCTGCTGGAAAACCAACACTGTTATGAAAGAAAAACAGAAAGCTAACTGGAACCCCAGAATGGATTCCAATACAATATAATTCATTTGAGATGAATCGTCTATTTTTCTTTTCCATTGTTATGCTGGTTACGTATTGAAGGGGAAAAATATGTAATCTATTATATGCTTCTCCCCTACTACAGTTTTCCTCAACCTGATGTCCTCAGGTGTTGTTAGACAATAGTGTCTCTCTTCTCCAACCAGCAGAAATTGGCCATATTGTCTAAAGATGGATTGGAAAGGAAGTGTGCAATTAGTTAGGGAAGGATGCACCAATAAATGATACATTTTCTTCAATTATATGAAAAAATGGAATATATCATCTCAGAGCTACTATTGTCTTATACTCTGCATATTCTGTCCTATATTGCTCAGGAGGACTGTGGCTAGGGCAAGTGCCACTACCAGAAGTACCTGTAATCCAGTCCTGACCTTCATCATGAGTGGTGAAGCTATTTCCTCTCAAGATACCTATGGCCTGATCTAAGTTGTGCTACCAGTATCCACTCCACTGAAGCTGCCAACCCAGAGCCACCAGCCCCAATAGCTCTACTGGACCTGTATCATTCTCCAGTTACAATCAAGCCATCAAGCCACCATTAGATACCCCCACTCAGGTATACGAGTTCCACAGTAAAAAAAAAGAAAGAAAAAAGAAAAAAAGCATTGACCAAACAAAACTCACCATAGATGGTCTGTTGTTTTTGCTAACACAGCTGTGCCTGTGAAGATGGGAGAAAGGAGGAAGGCAAGTAAGTGAAAAAGTATAGTTAAATTGGTAGAACCACTGGTCAAGTCTTGACTAATAGCCAGTTCCCATTGCCTTTTCTATGTGAGAATCATACTTATGGACTATTATCCCCTGTTAACTGGTCAGTTCCTGCACACACAAAACTCAGCTGAGGATGACATGTAAGCAAGGTTTGCTAAAACCAGATTTGACTTCGGTTGTGACTGGGTGGCTGTTGCAGGATGAGCACTAGAGCCATGTGGGAAGATACCCCACTTGCTTAAAAGAAAGAAGTAAACAAAAATAAGGATTGTCTGTAAATATCGCTCTGGTTTGAACAGTTGGATCCCCGTGGTCCTCAAAATTGGGACACATGGGCAGAAGGCTTCCAGACCTGCTTTGTTTTCCTTCTTATGAGTAATCACTTAATTGCAAGTCAGCATACTGTAAATCAATGCTAATATTTTAATCATGCAATTTACAGCTCAACTGGAAAAGTAGATTGCAGGCCATGCACAAGTGAAAACAATTTTCAGCTTGCTGTAGAAATGGATTACTTTGCTTCTGAGGCATAAAGCTGAAGGAGAGAAATGGAAGGAGTTGAAATAAAAATGCAGAGTAACAGTGTAGGAAGGTAAGGCTGGTTTTTAGCATAATAGTGCATGCAGTGGAGGAGATGCCTATGATAGGGCAGCATTTAAACCAAAAACATCAGGAGTGTATCATTATAAAAAGAGCTGGTTGACCCCGTTCGGAAGAAATCATTGCCGTACTGTGGAAGCCCAAACTCTGCAGGCATGACCCAGCTTAAGGTGCTTCCTTTAAGTTCCACTGATTCAGTGAGAATTTAAGTGCTGAGTTCACTCTAACATCAAAGGCAGTGAAACTTAAAACTGCTTAGTATTGGTTGAACAGAATAAGATGGGTGCAGAATGTGGAAACATTACTTTTTAGACAACACTTTTACTTTATTTATTTATTTTAGAGTATTTTTACCCACCTTTCTTCTTGGAAAAGGACCTAAGGTGGCTAGAATTCCCCCGGCCAACAGGGCGATAGGCAACACTATTTGGGAATTCTGCACGTTCTAGTTGAGAAAGGTAACATTTCGAGCTCTGGGTGTATATGACTGTATGTATGCATGCATGAGAGAAGATAACAATTTACCCACCTGTGTTCTGTGTTATACAGTAGAAGGCAAAATAACAAAACATCTCTCTCTCTATTTGTTGCTTGTGTATTTATTTATGGGGTGGGGGAATAGCCAGCAATAAATATACTTCTTGTTATTTAATCATTTATATACCATAGAAATGACCCATCTCCCTTCCTTATATAGGATATTAGCCTCTGTGGGCTTTCATGTCATTAAAAAACTAATCTGTAGTTTTGTCAGGAAATAATTATTAACAAAGGTTATTGTGATACTTCTAGCACTTTGAAAATCTTATATCATAAAGGGAGTGGATTATGGTAATGATACATGGTTAATTATTGCTAGACTTCTGCTTTTGATTAATGCTACTCTAATTAAGGCATTGATGCCTTGGTGTTGTTAAACACCTGGGCAGATTGCCTAATTAGCTGAGAGAAACATGCACAGTGTTTTCAGGTAATTATTTTAATTTTTAACAGTTGTTTTGTATCAAACTGGGAGGTTTGTTTTTGCCTCTTCAGTGCAAGCTGTGAGAAACAACCAACGTAAAGGCAGCACTCAGGGAGGTCCAGGCATGTACGTAGTACTTATGGGCACGGGGCACCCATGGCACCTTTCATCTTGAAATATCACACATAGATAATAGGCCTGCAACAGAAAGTGCATGAACACTTGCTCAATAAAATAAGAAAAACGGATCAATGAAAAGATGCTTGAAAAAGACTACTAGACTGTTCTCGAGACACAATGCTTTGGAAACAAATTCCAATTAGTTCAAGGGTGTGCAGGATTATAGTTCAAAGAGATGTTCATTGATGATGTCGTAACCACCACATGGTAATATGATGGTTTTGACTATATGTGTGAGGTATGGCTTGGGGAGGGACCTAAGATGGAAGAAGACTTCCTCTGGGTCCTCTGCATTCTGGACAGGGGAACTCCATAAGCCAGTAAAGATCTATTCTGAAGAGTAGATGTTTCCCTCTCTTGAGCTGCAGAACTGGAAAACATTAGTTGGGGGAATGGTTTAGTTGAGGGGAAATGACATTTTATCATCTGTTGAACCCAGAATATGTTCTTTTCCCAGTCAACAAGGGCACTGCATTTTTGGCATGCGGTCTGAAATGTGTAAATGCCATGCCAGAGATTGGGTAGCACTTCTGACATCGTTGCTGAGGAGACATACTGTACACTGTTGTTATGCCGTGTTGATTTGGATGACGCTGTCCTGGTGTTGCTTTCCCATGTGCAAGCAGTGGTCGATCCCGAGGAACTGCCAAAAAAAGTGGCCCCCTACACAAATACCTCAAATAGCACAGCCAGGTGGGCCCTGTCTTGAATTTCCTCTTCTTAAGGAATTTACAAGGCAAAACTTAGTCTCATAGGTGCTGCATGACTATTTCTCATTAAAAATGTTACAGCAGACTAACATGGCTACCTGCTACACTATCTCTGTTGTTGTTGTTAAAAAGACAATGTACTTCTTCAGGGAAGCAAGGCTTGGGGATTCCTTGACTTCAAATAGTGCTGCATAAATTTCAAAGTTTGTTTGTGTTTCCTGTGTGGAGTGTTTACTTTTTAAAATGGTTCCTTTGACAGGCAAACCTTCTTATTGTGAAAAAGGGGGGAATTAGCATGCTGGTTTCCTGTGTCTGTCAATGTGTGTGCACCTCCTTGCCATCAGCCACTCTGCATCCCAGAGCGTTTTCTTACCATATGCTTATTTCACTTTAAGAAAAATATTAAACAACTAGTTTTCCACAGTCATTGTCATATAGGGAAAGATCCTTTTCTGTTCAAATAAAAGATCCCATTGCTTATCATTTGAATGGCCCCACTAGCACGTTTCCTCTATTTGTTTTCACTGACGAGGTTCTGAACATCAGGGATGCTAAGAAAATGAACAAATCTGGGTTCTCCTCTTGGGAACAAATGTTCCAAATCTGCACTGCGAACATCTGAAAAGGCGTTGCTATTAAAGCCATCACACAAATCTGGAAAATGTAATTAGTAGGGAAACCAGCCAAATTAAGACATTTGCATATATTAATCTTATCTTTTAAGCAAAGGATCATTCCCTTTAATCATGCAATTTGCATACATTCCAGGCCATGAGATTAGTATGTGATGGTCAGTACCTTACCTGTGAATGGATCTTTAGGCCATAAGCTTGAATACACTTTGTCGTGCATAGTTGCCAGTTTCCTTTTCAACATGCTTGCTTTGATTTATTCATTTAGTTTATTTAAAATATTTTACCATGCCTTTCGCTTAAAGAACTCAGTGAACAACAGATTTTTAACTATGTTGATGTGAGTTCTATTTATTCTGTCCAGTTTTTCTTCCCCACAAAGTGGACCATTTCACAATCCATTTTTCTACTTGGCACTTTCAAGTTTCTGAGCTGAATTTATGTGGCTTTCTTCTCTCAGAATTTATCTGTATTCCGGTATATTCTCGTTATCATCAAATCCACTGCATTAGTGAGGGAGAAGCACATTTTTGATGTACATTGCCTATAAAAGAAAGGCATTTGTGTTATCTTTGCTTATAAGTGAATGGAAGTAACTTCTTTGGGGCTGGCAGAATATGGCATTGTTGCTTTTTTGGGATTTTAAGTCTCAGAATCATTCTTGGATTTATAGTCCGAAAGATTAACATTGCTAAGCTTTATGACAGCAGCAAAACAACTCTTCCTCATTTTACAATGGAAGCCTTCCATGCACTGAACTGACACAGTTCCCTAGTTGTAGAGTAACAGACATTGCCCCATAGAGCCCAGGACTGACACCTACTCAAGGCAATGCATCTCTTGGCTGCAAACAGGCTGTAGAACTCACTGGCAGTTCTCCAGCCATGAAATGATTGTTTGGGGAACAAAAGAAACAAGTGTTTCTTAATTCTGAAAAGAAACAGCAAACAAGTATCCTATTGTTTCTCTTGCAAGATAGTGAAAAAAAGAAGCAGATGTATATCAAATCTCTGCTTGACTGAAGGCACATAAGCTGGCAGGAGCTAATGGTGCATGTGGACCTTAAATAAGACAACCCTTAATTGTTGTATTTTCTTTATATAATCCATGGAGTGATTTAGGAACATCTGTAAAGTTACAGCATGCAGAGAACCACAGGGGAGTACTATACAATTAGATGCTGATTTGCATAAAAGTCAGCATTTATTACAAAACCTGCTCTCTCTCTCTCTCTCTCTCTCTCTCTTCTTTTCTTTTCTTTTCTTTTCTTTTCCAAAACTAACTGAAATTACCAAATGTTGACATGAAGGTTACATTGAATAAATACAGTATATTTAACAAAAAATACAGCAGAGAGGACTGTAGGAGCAAATTTTCCTTACTGATCCAGCACTAAATTTTTTAAAAGCAGAGGCAGTTAATAACTTAAAAATATTTTATCAGTTTCCCTTTGAAGGCACTGTAGCAGGGGATAGACTCACCAAGAATTGGTGCATGAAATATAGGTAAGTAGGTGAGTATTTATTTATTTGCCACATGTGTATGTTTGCATTTTTCCAATAAACTCAAGGGAATACACACAACTCTTTCTTTTCCCACTTTATCCTAACAAGAATAATAATTGTGTGAGTAGGTCAGTCAGAATGAGAATTATTAACCCAAGGTAATCTAGTGAGTTTGATGGATTGGTGGGGACTTGGATGTGAATTTTGCAAGTCTCAGTTCAAAACTGGTTTCTTTCATAGTGTCATAGCTCTTCTGGTGTGTGTGATGTTGTGAATGATCTTGTGTATATATACAGAAAATGTATTCTTTTTACAGTGTAATGGTTAGGCAGCTGCCAGAATCAACGAAACCTGATAAACGTTTAAGGCATCTTTAAGAAAAGGAGGGCAGGCAACTTGAACACAGATGCTGATTGGCTTACACTGTGGCTGATGTAGCTCGTTGTTTAAAAAACACAAATCAATCAATCAATCAATCATAGAAACTGCAGACCTAGAAGGGACCCTATGGAGCATTGTGTCCATTCCCAGTCAAGGAAGCACAGTGGAAATAAAGCTCCCAGCCTCCGGCTGAGAGCTATCCAGCATTCTTGTGATCACTGATGAGACATTTTGTAGTCTGCCTTTGCTCTCTGTCCCCTCATCAGGAAATAGATGGCTGGCAAATGATGTTGAATAAATAAATTTGTGTCAGATATGGATATAGTCACTGAAATTCAAGCCACTGTAACATCAACCAGGCAAGTACTGTATTCCATAAGGTCATGTACCTTATAACTGTCCAGGAACAGCAGCTGCTATTGTTTAGACACGTGTACAAGCCTTGGTGCTGAGGATCATGCCAGTTCATATGGATGGCACCACAGGTGGTGTGTGTTCTTGTCCCCTTCCTCCTCGGCTGGATCCCCCACTCACCAGCTGGTGAGTGTCCTCTCCTCCTCCTCCTCCTCTTTGGCGGTTTGACCAATCTCTAGTAGGAACATGAGTTTTCCTGCCCCACCTCCTTAGATGATTGCCCACTCAGACAAGGAGGCAAGACAGGAAAACCTGTTCTCCTGCCGGGACTGGTGGAACAGCTGAAGAGGAGGAAGAGGAGAGGAGTGTGCTCCTAGGAGTAGGGAGGTGGGGGAAGAGAATGTGTGACACCTGCATCACTGTGTGTCTATGAACTGGCATGCACTTCTGAATGAGGTCTGTGCCTATCTCTATCAGACATCTGCTCATTTCCCCCTCCCCTTTTCTTTCTCCTTCATCTGTCTTATATTTTGACTTGTTTCTTTTAGGATATCTAAAGCCATTAGCAGGTTTCCTTGCACACCTATTCCCTACTTGTTTGCTCTATCTAGTTTGGCCTGATTCCTGATGAATTGGTGGTGCATGGGATGGCTGGTAGTGCCCTATCTCATTTGTTCATTTGTTTGTTTGTTCATTCATTTGTTTGTTCATTAGTTAGTTATATCCCAACCCACGTGGCCTAAGAGGTCACTCTGCTCTTCTGTCACTGCTCTTCTGTGAAGCTGTGGCTTCTGTATTTCATCTGGGGGCTTACAGCCACTATGAAGAACTAGTAATCCTCAGGGAGTGCACTAGATAAGCATGGGCAAACTGAAGGGCATCTTAAAGCCACTGGCTGTCAACTATAGCAAATGTTTTATCCAGCATGCTGTCATTATCATATATTTGAAACAAATTTTCAAAGAATTTCAAACACAGCCCTGTGTCTACATCCCTTTTGAATACTCATGGAAACTGTGAGACACATTGAACGTGTTCTTTCATATTCATTATTGACTCTTAGTAAACAAGCTTCTAAACTGCTTTACAAAGAGTACTAGAAGCCCATAGCTGGTGAATTAACTAGGTAGATCAAACCAGTATGTAAAATTCCCCACCATACCACCCTCACTTCTATGCTATAGTTGCTCTCTTGCGACCTTCAGGTTGCCAGGATACAATGCTGTAATGACAACAGATGCCAGAATGGGCAAAACAAAAATCCTTCTGCAGCACTGCAGCTGAGCTGCTGGGGTCTGAAGGCTCTATCTAGATTGGAATGGAAACAAAGAATGTGCATCCCATCAGATCAGATGCAGTTGGACAAGTTCCTATCAGACTCAGCCAGCCTGGCCAATGGATGGGGGTGGTCATAGAGTTTTCAGACTGACAATATCTGGAGAGTCAACATTCCATGGGTCATGGATCTAGAATCAGGGATGACTCAAGCTCTCCTGGCACTGGAGGTGGGATGTTAAATAAGTGACAGCTTCTGCTGCTGCTTCCAGTTTGTGCAGCAATACTCAGCCGCATCCCCAGCAACAACAGATGCAGCAGCAGCAGCAGCAGCAGCAGCAACATCCCCTTCAGCATTAGCACTCTGGAGACACCACCTCTTACCTGCAGCTAGAAGTAAAAGATCCAGCTGAGGACAAAGGAGAGCAGCTGCTGCCCCAGGGTCACTCTTGCAAATGAACCTTAAAGCCCCTCTCTGGGTGGTTTACAAGTTAATTATGCAGGCTACACACTGGCATTCCCCAGCGAACACCCCAGAAGATCTTAAAAGTTGAGCGGGCTCATTTTGGTGATTTGGCTGTTGAGATTTCATGATCCCAACATAGAGGGCATCACAGTGCTGTATAAGATGACACAACTGCTATGAAACAGTCTGAGCTTCATCCATGTTTCCCAAGTTGTAATCAGCATGCCATTTCTTAGCATTTATTTCCTTGGGAATGTCTTAATTAGACTTCTCATGGTGGTCAGGTGTCCCTTTGGGCACCACTTCTGTTCGTTTGAGGGAACTTGAGTCCAGTCTCCTGCTCAATACAGGAATCCAGATCAAAGCAGATCTGACAGATGGTTGTCCAATCGTCTCTGGAATGACAGCTCCAGCACTGGAGTGTTCACCACCTCCCAAGAGAGATGTCGTATTGCTCTAACAGTTAAGAAGTTATCTTGATATACAGCCTGAATCTGGCTTCTAGTAGCCTGAGCCCATTATTAAGTGCCCTGCACTCTGGGGTGATCAAAGAACAAACATGTCCCCTTCTCTGTGTGACTCTCTCTCAAGTATTTGGAAAATGTTATTATTTCTCCCCTCAGTCTTCTTTTCTCAGCGCTCAACATGCTTAGTTCTTTCAGTCTCGCTCATCCTTGTTGCCCTCCTTGGAACTTGCTCTCGTTTATTGGCATTCCTCATCCAGAAACACCCCGGCTCTTAATGTTTTAAGAATCGGAACCTTATCCATATTTTTAAAGTAGGTTTCTCATATACAGTATCTTCTCAGTTCACCTGCTTCCGTCTTTATGACTGAAGATGACAGTAAAATTCATATTCACCAATCTGCTATAGAAGTACCACTGATTTCTACCTTTGTTTTTTTACTTCCAGGGCAGGGCAGGACAGTGCTCATTTCTAGCAATTGCTAAGGCCCAGCTTGTGGGTGATGTGGTTCAAAGGCAAAGTATCAAACAATGCAAATGTTGTGAACATACTATGTAACATACTTTTAGCCTACTTGCAGGATACTCACTTGAGGTTTTTAAATGACTGGCATGATAAATCATCTATAAAATAGTCTCACATATGTTGTAAGTATATTTGCACTTACAATGGTTTCCTGCCATTTTGGGGTTCATATACTGTGGTCCCAGTATATCGCGAGTAAGCTGTATTGGCCTACCCCGGGCCTGGCGCTGCCCCAAACGGGCCTCCAACAGGAAACCACTTCTGGGGCCTCTGACAGGCCCGGGAAGTGCACTTGAGATCCGTTCCAGGCAGTGCCTGGCCTCTGCTATGTGTAGGAGGACCCAGATAGGCTCCCTAGTCCCGACCTGACCCAGCATTTGCACACTGTGGACTTTCCATTATCGTAGGTCAGGTCGGGTCCCTAACCCCTGCAATAGGCGGGGGATTACTGTACAACGTATGTGAGCAACACACTTACATGAGGGAATGGGGTATCTTTAATTCACAGGCTCAGAAATTCCCCTGTGGCTACCACTCTGTTTTGCTCGTATGCTACATATATTTCTCCACATATGAAAATAAATGCTCACTTAATAAATGCTCACAGAATGGAGAGACTAATGGAAAGGTACCACACAAAGGTTATTAGGATGATGAAGAATTTGTGGAAAGGAAAATAAAAGGGACAGTGGAAGGCTGATGTGGAAGTATGACAGTATAGAAAAGCAATTCTCACTTTAGTCAGTGTAATCGTACTTTAACATTAACATAGAAAGTCATGAATGGACTTAAGGATGAAGAAAAAACTCTGAAATGATCATATCTTACAGCTGTGATATGTCATTTAAAAGAAGGCGAGGTTTTTTTCCTTGACCATTTTCTGATTAACACTATGGCTGACCTGTCATTTTTGGGAAGATGGGGGAGGCATAAACAGACAATGCTTAAAGCTAGTGGCTGATGTTCACACTGCAGTACGTCTTGTCTTCCATCTCCTTTTTGAGGCAAAATGTCCTTGACTAGTCACTCAGCTTTATTTTGTCTCTGTTGTCCCTTTTGTGCTGAGTGGACTTTTTCTGTGGGCAGCTGAAACAGTCAAAAAGCAGTGGGAAAGGTGAGAATGGAGTATTGTGGCTGAATTGTGTGCCATTTTCCTGTTGCTGTGGTGAGGCAAGGGATCATCTTGGCTGAACATCTGACTCTTATCACTGTACCCATTTCCAGTGGGATGAAAAGACCTCCAAAGCATCTTTTGTCTCAAGCTTTCAAGTTGTTCTCTTGGTTAATTAAGTCCAGTTGTCTGACCTGGTACATCTGTTCACAGGTCCTTTTCACTGGCTTCTTCCAAACTTGGATATATTGTAGATGCGCAAATTTTCTTCAGGATTCTTCTGTGACATTTTTAGTCCAGAGAACAGCATAGAGCTGAGGGATTTGAAGTGAACATTTCTGCAGAAAATTCTCATCTAGGGTACTAGACTTTTGCCAACTCCTCTTAAAGCATCCAAGATTCATTTATTTATATTTCTTCTGGGATTGAAACATTTAAATACTCATCCAAGTAGCTTTGTCAGTCTGAAGGAAGTCGGTGGAAGCCTCACCCCAACTTTCCTCGGACTGACAAAGCTCCTTGGATGAGTAGTGAAACATTTCGATCTCACAAGAAAATACGTCTAGTTGCCATAATGACTCAACTTCCAGATAAACTCACCTGGTAACTGAGAATCATCACAGCCACCTGGAGGGTAAAAATGCCCACTGTCTTTATAATATACTATAGATGTGCATGCCTGTGCCTTAAAAAAATATTGTGATCCACTTAGTATTTGGGGAAAAACTATTTATCTTATCCTTTTCAGATACTGTATCTTCATAAAATATGATAAAATATACTAAAATGATGAAGAAGGCTCTCTACTTTGGGGGCAGATGCACTATATTGGCTGTGGACTCCCTATATTTATGTTCCCTATGAATATTACGGGATTAATGTTTGGATATTGGGGACACTGCAGAGCCATGATTTCCAGAATATGCTCTTTCCTATTTTTTTTTAAAAAAAACAAGCTCTGGGACATCTGGCACCCAGTCAGTCCAATCATTCAGAAAACTGGTGACAGTTAAAACTTTTATCGAGGCAAACAATGGCACCAGCGTCTTTAGGCAAGCTGCAGGGTGTTAACTGTTGCCACCAAAGCTATGTTCTTTTCTTTTTAAATGGTATTTAGGAAGCCTTACTACTCTGTCGATAAAGAGGCAAATAATTTTGGGATAGACAGAAGTATGCCAGCTGTTTGTTGTTCTTTATATAAAAGGTATGCAAAATACACCCAAAGTCTCCCGCTGACAAAGAACCCAGTCCAGTGGCAACCTTTTCTTTCTCTAACCTCACTGAAATGAATTCAGTTAAAAGGGTTTGCCCTGTTTTTATTATTTTTTTCTTATTTCTTTTTTTCTTTACCTCCCTCTTCTAGAACTACGAATGGGTTATTTATGACTTAAGGATACACAAAGGTTGTAGCTTGATCATGAAACATTTCCTGCTTCCTCAGTCCTATGGCGAAACAACATTGGATATAATATCCCAATAAGCAACTTTCAGGAATTTCACTCACACTCCCTGTCTTCCTCAGTTTCACTTGCATCAGGTTGTTTCTCTTCACTGATTATCTGGACTGCCATCTTCTACCTTGAAACAGGCTGCCAGTTTAAGTTACAACTTGAACTTTATTCCACTGTGTTGAAGCAATGTAGGCCTCATTTTCTTTAGGGAGAGAAAATGAAGAAAGCCAGTGATGGAATATTCAGCTCTGCCCAGTCAGAAGGCTGCAATGAGTCCAGCGTAAACAGAAGCAGCTGGTCGCACAGCATGGAGTGGCGGGACCACGAAACATGGCAGATGCAGTTTCAGCTGTTAATGGGTACAGAGCATCAGCGTCCAAGCCTGGGTCACATGAAGGACCCATTTCAACTGTGACAGGACACTGTCAAACTGCCATTCTTGCTGGGTTTTGTTGTTGCTGTTTTTTTTTTTAATCTGTCACATCTTTGTAGCAGTGAACCCCTAGCCTCAAGTTCAAAGGAAAAGGGGACATAACAAGAGCCAGCTCTGTAAACGTAAAAGGAAAACTTTCACTCTTCATTTACTTATCTTAACTTCAGCAAAAATCAAAAGCATTACAACATCAACACAGGTAGTTTAAATTGCTGGTTTGGTTTGGTTGGTTAGTTTGGTTGTCGAAACAACTGTAATTTCCTTTAGGTAATTGTGTTCTGCGTTAATTTTGACTGAATTTAAGGTAGAGAAATGAAGACATTCTTTACCAGTAATGAAGATAAAAGTCCTGAGCTCAACTAATTGCAATTGTAGTTCATTTAAATCAACTGCAAATGAACTTTCAAGAATTTAAAATAGTATTAGTAATGGTATTATATCAACATTCACCATGCTTTAATTATTCCCAATCTCTGCATTGTGCTGCAATGAAGTTTTGATTTGCAATTCAGATCTTGTTTTCATCAGTGATCATAATTACCAATGTTACAATCCTGAGTCTAAAATATATATAGAAATAGATTTTAGTCATAGGGAAAATAATATTTTACATTGATATTACTTTATTTGAATATGGTTGAGACCCATCTCCACAGCCAAGTGGGGACTCAGGAGAGGGCCTTGTCTGTTGTTGCTGCCAGACTTTGGAACTCTCTCCCACAGGGAGCCAGTCTAGTCCTATTGTTGCTCTCCCACTGCAAGCAGGCAAAGATCTTTCTCTTCAGGCCAGTTTTCCCTCTGTGGCTGGTTGCCTGAGTGGGATTGATGAATGGATTGTTGTGGCTATCTGCGCTGAGTGTGTTTTTGCTATTGGTTTTGTCTACCATTTCTCAGAGTGGTGTTTGCTTGATCTTTTATAGTATTTATTTACTTATTATTTTTTGCTTTAAATATTGTCTTTTGATAATATAAACCACCTTAATATACTCACTGTTTTTAGCTTTAAATATTGTCATTTAATAATGTGAATTATTAAATACTTTAAATTCATTTAATATATAATTTATTTTTTGTTTATTTATTTATTAAACCATTTATTTACTAAATCATTTATTATTATTAATAATAATAAATTATTTATTAAATAAATTAAATTTAAATAATCAAATAATATAAATTTAATAATGTAAATTATTACACTATTTAATAATGTAAATAAATAAATAAATGTAAGCCAGCTTGGGCCCTTCTTAACAAAAAAGGCAAGGGGGAAACTATTCTAACTAACTAAACAAACAAACAAATAAATGCTTGGATTTTAAGTTCTCTTAAAATTCTTGGCTAAAGTGTATCTCCCTAAAGTTGTGCAAGAAGAGTGAGCAGACTGAGATCTGCAATCTCTCTATTTGCCATCCATGGTTTATGCTATATGGGCTATGTACTTAATGATGCAACAATGTAAGTTCTCCACAATGACATTATAACAGCTTCTAACAATGAAATCTTAATTTTGTTCTTTGTCATGGTAATCTTTAAGCGATCAAGCAAACATATAAATGCACACAGGGAACATAAAGAGACACTCTGAGCCAAAAGATCAATGGAAGTGATTTCACTGGGTAAGCAATAGCTTACAGGGCATTTTCTATAGATGTTTTTCATTTGAGACAGTGGGTCTGTTTGCAAAGGGATCAGTTGCAGACGTTTGTGAACCATTATATACTGAAAACCTGCAGCCACATTTCTTCAGGCTTAGCATAGGTGTCTATAGAAACTGATTTAAAGTTTAACTTGGGTAGGAGGTGGAGAGAAACAGCAAGATAACTATTTTTTTTTAAAAAAACGGGGTTCATTCTAGAGCACTTTTGTTTTTAAACATTTGTTTCCTGCCCAAGTATAAAAGCATGTGAGGTTTCAAGGATCAGCTTAAGGTTGAAACGCTATAATTTTTAAAATGCTAAAAACTTCATTAACCCAACAGTTGAAAGCTAGATTAAAAACAGCAGATGGTGAAGAAAACGCTGCAGTTCTGTGCAGACTTTTTTGATAGTGAGGTAAAGTAAGACTGGTGAGAAATAGGAGTAGATTATCATTTGGAAAGCCATCCGTTTTTTCTTCAATCTTTAGTGGACTAAGTGTGGCCTGCAGCCCCAATGATGCCTGCTAGGCTATTTTTGTGGTTGCCCTAGAGACCCACCACCACCACCACCACCTCTCCCCCCCCAACCCCCCCCTGAGTTTACCCTTTTTTGGAGGCCTCTGTGAGTGGTGGCTTTTCCATAAAAACTGGTAAGAAGATAAGAATGATTTCTGAAGAATTCACATCAGCATAGTTTTGCCTATCATTGTTTTCTTTCCCAAAAGTATTATAGTAGAGAGTAGAGAGATTGGAATGATTACAGCTTTCGCAACAATAAAAATGCTTGAGCATCCTTTACATTCTCCACATCTGTTGTATTATACATCCCATCATCCTCCAGCACCATAGGTAGTAATGGTTGGAATACAACCCATCACATTTAGAAATCATCAAATCAAGGAAAGGGTGTTTGTGTGGGGGTGGGGTGGGGGTAATGATGGGGAAAACTGAATACATGCTGTTTCCAACAGAATTACTTTATGGCTTGTTTATGGTAACAAACTCTCTCTGGAGGCAAAAATGTTAAAAGGAAAGCTGTCCTCCCTTGGGCACATCAGGAGAAGGGAGGGTTCTCTGGAAAAGACAACCATTTCCTAAGAAAGTTAAAGGCCTAAGTGTGCAAGAGTTGAGGGAGGGCTCTTGAAGAGGCTCCAGATAGATATCTAGTTACGTTTATTTCCTTTTTGAAATATTTCCTGTTTTGAATTCTATAAACTTCTATCTTCAGATAGGTATGTATAAGATCTGAATAGTAGAAGAATTCATTGTTATCAATTGCAAAAGATATTAACACATGGCCTTTTTCCCAGACCAATTTTGGAAAAAGTATGACAACACAGAAACAGGCTGGTTTTCAAGTTATGTAGGACCCTCCCTCAGACTCAGCTAAGCAAAAGCAGAAAGTAAGAGAGAAAAGATGTTTTGTGCAGCTAGAAGGAATTGTGACATATACAGTAGTAGTACCTCTTAAAATGAATTTAATTCATTCTACGGATCTATTTGTTTTAAGAACATTTTGTCTTATGAAACATGGTTTCCCATAGGAATGCATTGAAAATGGATTAATCTGTTCCGGAGGCTATGGGTCACTTCATTTTATGAAAAAAATTCTCTTACAAAATGTGGTTTCCCATAAGAATGCATTGGGAACAGATCAATCAATTCCCAAGGCTAGAATAAAGATAAAATAACCAAGTTTTTCCCTAGATACATGCAGATTGTTTTTTTTGTCTTGCGAAGCATCCCATAGGGAATGTTTTTGTCATACAAAGCATGCCTATTATTGGAAATGTTTTTCTTCCTGTGAGTTTTTACAAGGCATTTGTCTTAAGAGGTACCACTAGATTAGGATGTCTGTTTGCACACTAATCAGACTAGACAGCCAATGGTGAAAAAAACCACAAGTTACCTCATGGCATAGAACAGTGGTTCCCAACCGTTGCCCCCCAGATTTCCTTGGACTACAACTCCCAGAAATCCTGGCCAGCAAAGCTAATAGTGAAGGCTTCTGGGAGTTTGAGTTCGAGAATACCCAGGGACCTAAGATTGGGAACCACTGTCATAGAGGGCCAAAGAAGTAATGAAAATACTAAAACATATTGTCAAATTATTGTATCATTAGCATTAAGACTATTATTGTTATTCTGATTATTCACTGATGTTATTGAAACCCGTTGCTGTGCTTGTTGTTCAGTTCTGCATACTTAAGGGCATTTTACTTTCCCTTGTCCTTTATGTATTTTGTTCTTTAAAACGTAAAATTAAAAATTACATTTGTTTCATATGACACTAAAAAAAATAAGGAGTGCCATCAGTTTTAATGGAGATGATGGAGATATTCAAGGCGCAAAGCTTTGCCATGTGTCTCCTTTTTGTCAGCAGTGAATTTTCTCTTCAGACCCTTCTGGCAGCATTGATGTTGTGGTAGATGTTGGTGATTCGACTCTCTGTGAGCGTTTGAACTGTAAACTAATGAGCTGTAGAACTTCACTTATGTCTGAGAACGGCTGTTTTCGGTCCCCCTGTTTACAGTCCCATTGCAAATGAGAGGGCAACGAGTCTGTGCTGTTTGTTTATAGGAATTCTTGCCTGCCTCTTTCTGGCAGCAGCCTTCTCTGTTAACATCTGACATGATAATATACATGGAAGCAACTTAGTGCCTAATGTTAGTGATTGGTGCCTTTCTGCTCCAAACATCTGATCCCTTGACAAATTGTTATAGTTACTGCTCCTCACCACACTGTTGGTCCCTAGAAGATTGCAGAGCCCTACGGCACCCGTACGGCGAGGGATCTGTTCTCAAGTTGTTGCCATGAGCTGGCCGTATGATGACAATTAGAGGCCGTTAGTGTGCAGATGAGACTTGCGAGTGGCAGGTGGTGAGGATAGGACTCAATTAACCAACATGCACAAAATCCTTTCCTAATGAGGCTGGGCCAGCCCAGATGAGCAAGAAAGCATGTAGCCCTGACAGCAACAGAAGATTTGAAACCAAGAGGGTGAAGGGGGTGGGGGAGAATCCAACAACAACAATAACGTCCTCCACCAATCAACAGGTATCTCCAGGACAGGGAAAAAGACCCCCCCCCCCAGTCCTAGAGATGGCAAACGGCTGATTTCCAGCACATGAACAGATGACGGCAAGTACGGGAAATCAGGCAGTTGGTTAAAGAAGAGCAAAGCTTACATTGCTTTCCTTCTGCAACAAATCCATGTGGCACAAAGCTCTCTCTTCTAATGCAGTGGTACCTTGTTTAAAGGAATTAATTTGTTCCAAATGAAATTCTGTTAAGCAAATTTTCCTTTATACAAATTTCCCATAGGAATGCATTGAAAACGGAGTAATCCCTAACCACAACCATTTTTATGTTGTATGGATTCACCCCGTGGACGATTCTGTTAAGCAAATTTCCCCTATCTCTGGAATTTTTTATGTTGTACAGATTTTATGTTATACAAACCATTTGTTATATGAGGGTCCATTGTACCTTATTACAGTATTTAATACCAGGAGCTGCTACCTGGGCCAACTCATTGGAGGTTTCCAGGTTGAGAAAAGCTGCTCTCCAGAGCTCAGAGGGGAAGGGCATGTAACATTTCCCCAACCGTGCTAAAGTAAATCATAGTTAGAGTAAGCCCATTTGAATTAATGAAACACATGAAGGAGATGGCTCAGCCAATCCCCATTGATTGAATGGGTCTACTCTGGTATGATATACCAAACTAAGCAGCAGATTTGGGGCTAACTGGATACTGTTCTAGAAGGCATATATTGGGCATGCTACAGAGCAGTCAGAAGCAATATTGCTGTTGTTAGTCATGATGAGGTCTATTGAGTCCCATTACTTTCATCAATACTTAAATGCTACTTAGCTAAACACATTGGCACTTTTTTCCATACAGGATTTGAAATCTGATCAGTGTCTCATTGTACCTCTAATTGAATAGATATCAAAACTAAGGAAGGAAAATGAGTGAAATTAAGGGTGAAAACACCATGGGCCAGATCATTTGAAACAAGAAGTTTT
>JAHTLZ010000021.1:4763774-4791858 GCA_023846285.1 Phrynocephalus versicolor
TAAGGGTGAAAACACCATGGGCCAGATCATTTGAAACAAGAAGTTTTAAGGATCACTTAAACTGTCAGCTGCAAAGTCAGCAGCTTGGCGGTTCGAATCCCGAGTGCCACACAGTGGAGTAAGCTTCCTGGGAAGGTAAACGGTGTTCTGTGTGCAGAAATGTGTTTGGCCATGGACTTGCACAACACTGGCTCCTTGGCTTAGAAATGGAGATTAGTGCTGCCCCTAGAGCTGGACACAACTAGCATGGGGGGGGGACATTTACCTTTACCTTTTCCATTCTGTTGAATACTCAGCCCAAGGCAGGAATGTGAAGAACTCAAAAAGGCTTGTCCACTGTATATTTGCTCTCCCCAACCTGGCATCCTGGAGGTGCTTTGGACTACAGCTCCTATCCAGCCAGTTGTCATGGCTAATAGGCAGGGATGATAAGAGCTATGGTACAATATGGAGTTTCCTGGGATGGGGGCAAGGCTGGTTTAGTTCTGCCATTAATAACATCCAAAGGTACACTTCTGCCATTAACAACCTCTAAGCGAAATGCCAAGATATATGAAATCATTATACGAACATCAGTATAGTTGGTCAGATTCATTATGGAGTGCCACAGCAATCCATAACATGTCATTACAACAGGGAGGAGGGGAATTCTATTTGCTTTAGCTGTCACCATCTGGGGATGGGGGGTTATATTATGCTATATGTTTTATTTTCCTATTTTACTGTTACATTTATATTGTACTATATGTTGTTTATGTGTTCAGTTTGGGTAAACATGCCAGAGTAGTGGCTTCAACTAGATTGGCAGTAAAACTATAAACAAAATAAATACTATGTCTGCCAATTTAAATGACCATATAATGATCTATTCAGGATTTAAAAGTCCCAAAGAAAACTTCTGGATTTTTCTCGGAAAGTTTTAGCTACCTATGTTTCTGCCTGTGATTGAGCTGTCAAGTTACTTTTGTCTGAAATGGCACAGAGGTATTGTATTTAATTGCTATGATCATGCTCAGTTTTGACAGCTGCAATACCTGGTTCAGCAGGCTGTTAACAATACAAAAGTCAACCATTAAAACATGTTTTCTACAACAGTGGCTGGTATGTTGTTACTTACAGCATCCCCAGCTAATTAGATGAGACAAGCTGAAGTTAATTTGGTGGAAAACATTTCACGACTTAATGACATTTATGGGTAATTAGGCGTATTGTAAGAAAGGAATACACATTTACATTTCAGCGGATTTCCAGTGCTTAATAAGAGGAGCCAACCTCTTTTCTCCACTGGAGGTTTTCTACTCCCTAAGGGAGGTAGCTTTCACACAGATAGCACATGTCTTCTTGTTATTCTGGAAGCCAACAATTGTTTGCATGAAACAAGCTCCCACACAGTAATGAGGCACAGATAGCTAAAATTAGTGACACTAAAAACAACATCAACAAACAAATAAAATCCAATCGCTTCATCATTGTCCTGAGACTGGCTTTGAGCAACTGCAGAATGGTATAAAAGTAAATTTGTTTATTCAACAAATATTTTTGTTGGGCTTTAGTCTTCATATACAGTTATTCGGAAAATGGTGTGTTCTTCTCATTAGCTTGTCTGTAACTGTTGCATAACAGAACAGAAAAACAACATACATTTTAATGTAATAATACTCATGAAGTATATGCCATAGTTTTGTTTCTTGTGCTGCAAAATCCTATTTTCCTCAAAAGTATGTCTCATTGTATTCAGTGAGAAGTGAATCCAAAAGGGGGAAGTAGTAGTAGTAGCACTACTACTACTACTACTACTACTACTACTACTACTACTACTACTACTACTACTACTACTACTACTACTACTACTACTACTACTACTACTATCATTGTTGTCGTTGTCGTCATCAGTAGTAGTAGTAGTAGTAGCAGCAGTAGTAGCAGTAGTAGTATAAGATTACAGCATGACAGCAGCAAGGCTGTAGCTAGGACAGGGAGACCGGGCTATGGCCCAGGGCACCATATTCATCGGGTGTGGTGGGGACTCTAGCTTCTGCTCATCCTCCAGCTTGTCTGACACCTGCAGCAGGAAGCGAAACATCATTCCAGTTGCTGAGCCCTACACTGCTAGCCCCTAAAAGCCTGAAAAAAGAAAACCTCCAGCAGGAAGTACCATGGAAACCAAAGGAGGCAGCCTCCCCAGGATCTGAATGAAGGAGCTTACTCTAAGAAGAGTGCAAGCTTCTTTGCCTGTATGCTACTCTGAAGTAGATGTCCTCAGGAAAGGTAGTGTCTGAGGTAACCTGTGCTTTGAAACAAGGGACTCCTTCCATGCCATGATGAGGAGGACTTCCACCACCTGAGAGAAAAGGAGCTGGTGCTATGGTGAAAGAGAGCACCTTGATTCAGGAAGCGCAGAGGCAGCCTCCTCTTGTTTCTCTGGTGGCGGGCACTGGGAGGTTGTTTCTGGATTAGGCATTCATAGGTCCACAATGGCGTGGCTCAGCAGTGGTGGTGGCCACTGCTTTTCTTCCTGTGGTGGGTGGTCATGAGCAAGCTTGAGCTGGCTTTTTCTTGTTTTGTGGTGGCACATGCTGGAGGTTGTCTGTTTTCAATCCTGCCCCAGGTGCCAAAAGTTGTTTGTAAACATATCACCCAGACATAGGACCTATTTGAGTCAATAGCATATACTCTCATGTACCTGTATGTATAGAATTAGCCCTCACTCACTGGAATAAAAAAGGAGTATGTTTATTTACTGATCCCATTAGAATTCCAATGTACTGTACTGAGGTTCAGAAATTGGAGGAAGAAATTCATGCACATGTATTGTGTTGTTGATTGATTGGTTTAAAATTGTCATGTCTTGCCTTTCTCCTTAAGAGGACCCAAGGCAGCTTACAATATTAAAACAAACACTAATAAAAGTTAAAAATAATATACTGTATTATTATCTTATTTTGAAACAACATCTAATAGATATAATATTAAAATCAGTAAATAAAAACGGTTCTAAAACACCAAAAAACAAAAACAAAAAGTGAACAGTTCCTTAAAAAAAACACATCCTCTTAATCAGCCAGTCACTGAGAGAAAGCCTGCCTGAAGAGAAAGGAGCCATCTTACTGTAAACCAGATTATGTTGATTCTGCTTCTCCCGACCCAACCTGTGGAGCCACAGGTTGGGAGTTCTGATTCCCTATGATGTATGCATTCTCATACCTGACTGTAGAGCCACAATGTGTAGCCTGAGGCAATCTTCACAGGGCATCCCCACAATCAGAAAATGTATTTATTTATGTTATGTATTTGTTTAAATTATACTCTGCCCAAAGATGGGCGGTACACACACACACACACACACACACACACACACATACATACATACATACATACATACATACATACATTTAGTGGATAGGCTGCAACTCTGAGCTTGACGGCATGCAATTTTTAAACAACATCATAGGACGTTTTTATCCCTGTTGTACAGTAACTCTTCTGCCATATTCTGAACTGTTTGAAAGCTTCCCAAGAAAATGGACACAAATTCCAGCCATTATTGTTCTCCAATATGTTACTTCGGCTAGAAGAAAGAAAAAGAACAAGGCAACAGTTAATAAAACATAATACTGTAGTTTTGTTAGGATGTACATTTTATGTGGAAATGAATGGAATATAGCGGTCTTCAACAATACTCTTCCTACCTTGCGTGTAGAGACAGGTTCCTTCAGCAGCTCCTGGAAATCTGGAATGTGTTATTTAGCATGAAACTCAGTCCTTGACATGTCTATTATGCAGTTAGATAGACACCAGTTTAGTCCTTATTTCAGAAAGAGGTCTGTTATCCTCTATCTGACAACTGTTTTGACTTGTCATTCTTCTGGGCATTCAATATGCTTCATAAAATAATACACTGGGAAAAATAAATGTTACTATTTGTTATTTCTGTCAGGTAATATCTATAACAGGTTTTATTTAGCCTGTCAGCAGACCTGGTGATAGCCACATAGTCATGAAGTCATGAATTTAGTAAGACATATTCTTCTTCTTCAAGTCCTCATAGAACGCTGGCGATCAGTAGTCTGAACTGGTTTCTATCTAAAGCTATTCTAAACAGAGCAGCTGTGCTCACTTGTGGACCATTGGCTTAAGTTCCTAAGCCAGAATGTTCTTCTACGCCCCAGGCCATGCTTCCTGTCTATTTTAGGCGGTGGCTTTGGCCACCACCGCTGGTTGCAAGTCTGAGCAATCCTTTAACAGGAGGGTTGTTAAGTGAGGAATGGCTGTAATAAACAGTGAGTAGTAAAATTAGTTAATGAATAAAATAATAAAACAGCATTTTTAAGTAGCAAAACATACCAGGTGACCTAGCACATTCAGATGTAATGATAGCTCAGTTATAGTGAGATGATAGTGACGGAGGCTGCTGTGATGAGGGCGATGGTTGTCTTATTTACTTATCATGATGCCTGCCTTACAGTTCTGCTGGTGTAAAAACATACTGTATCTGCCAAAATATACTTGTAGCTTTATTTTTGGAAGGATTGATTGTACCTTTTAAATCTAACCGACAGAGCCTTCCACCTTGCACCTCAATAATTGTTAACAGGGTGGAATTCTTCTGGGACAGGCAACAATTTCAAGGCATTTAAAAAAAAATGGTAACTAACTAGTGCCAATTCACACAGAATTAAGCTAGAATTTGTTTTACGCTGATGCCTCTTTGTTTTTTAAGGTGGGGACTTCCATACTGCAGATTTTTCATTAGAGTTTTTCTGGATGATTCAGGCTGGGGAGATAGCAGATATTATCAGCATAAACATGAAAAACTGAGTGGAAGTTTCAGGAGTGCTAATTGCTGCTTGCCTCGTTTGCCCCGGGGGGTTGCTCTGGTACAGCTGCATTGGCTGCAGGCCACAGATGGCTAGAATCAAGGCAAAGTCTGGGTGTAAACAAGGCCTATGATCACTGAGCAGGGATTTGCCTGCTCCAAGAAGTGCTGCTGCTGTTTACAGCACCACCAGTTATATTGGATGAATTCTTCTTCTGAAACATTTCATTGGGGGCAGTTTGGTTTATTAGCTGCATAATTGCCACAAGAACTTTGTAAGATAGTGTCCCATTGGGAGAGGCCCTTCCTTCCTTCCTTCCTTCCTTCCTTCCTTCCTTCCTTCCTTCCTTCCTTCCTTCCTTCCTTTTGCTTGTATTGCTAAAAAGTATTTTATTTTCTCCATCAGGACAGAAAGTGCCTGTAAATTATACTTGCACGTAGAAGAAATCTGATATTGCAGCTATGAGAAACAGAATAAAAATGGCATGCAAGGAACTGCTGAATAATGTCAGACTTGTTATTCCTCCATACCTTCAAAATGTACATTTGTTAAGGAGCTTCCAAAGATTTTGGGTGGGTAGGAGTGGTTATAGTTGAAAAAAATAGAAATAAAATAAACATTTCTCCTTCAATGGCCTGACCAGTAAGGAGCACTGTTGATTGAGAGAAATAAGGTGAATAAGAAAAAAGTCTAAAAATCAACAAAGCCTGGCTTCTAGTACTGAAAACTGCAGTCTGTAAAAGGTCAGAGCTCAATGATTTCCACCCATCCAGAAGCAACAGTGATCAATTCACACAATAAAACAGCTAGCAACACCCATCAACTACAGACAAGGATCACTGTCACCTCTACTTGCAGTGAAACTTCTTAATCCCTTCATCAAGATACAATAACTAACACCTATTCTCCTGCATAGGACAAGTTTTCTGTTCCCCACAACTTTAAAAAAACTCAAAGTCTCGCTCACTCTATACCCCAGAGCAGAGAGAACTCCTAGTTCCCTGAGCTCCTTGCCCTCTGAAGATGCTGGCTATAGAGTCTGGTGAAAACTCAGGAAGAAAAACTTCTAGACCACAGTCAAATAGTTTGAAAAACTCAAAACAACTATCAGATCCCGGCCATGAAAGCCTTCGAGAATACACAGATATAAGGTGATATATCCGTAACAAAATAAATAAATAAATAGAGTCAACTAGTGTTCTTCACACCTTCAAAATTCCAAGCACTAGAGCTTCTCAAATCTCACGATCTACTTAAAAATTCTTGATATATCCCGTAGTTGTCAGGAGGGTTAATGTTACTGCCTGTTATTCTTTTTGTTATAAAGTCTGAAATATAAAACACAGTGGTGCCTCTTAAGACTAATTTAATTTGTCCTGTGGGTCAATTTGTTTTACAAAAAAAATCATCCTACAAAACACGGTTTAACGCAGTTCCCATAGAAATGCATGTAATTCATCTTGTGAGGCATCCCATAGGACAAAATCATCTTATGAGGTATCCCTATTCCCAGAAATTTCATTTGTTTTACGAGTTTTTTGTATTAAGGGGCATTCATCTACTGCAATCCCTCTCCTTATTTTGTACACCATTAAGTCTTAACTGGAGTAGCTCCCTAGTCTACCATTTTCCCTGTAACAGGATTAGAAATAGTTGAGCCTGTTAGTTAGGCCAAAATGTAAACATTCAATAATAAGTGCAGTTAGTTATTTCAGTGTCTGTATCAACAAGACCTATTGAAGACGTAAACAAGAAAGCTCAGCGAGGAAGCAAAAGAGACCTGATTGGATATGAACAACATGTGACTAATTTCCCCCGTGCAACAGATAATCTGATCTGAGAGAGAGACTATGAGAAGATTCTTTCTTCGCTTGAAGACAAGGTTCCGGTGCAAATATGTAGGTTAGAAATATAGAAAGGGGCCTTTGTCTAAGGCCTTGTGAAAGTTAGTGTAGAAATCAGTGCTTTTAATTATACAGAAGGTGCCTTGGTACGGTAGTATTTTTGGCAAGTCTACTAAGCTACACAGCAAATTAGAAAGGCTGGAAGTCAGCTATTCAAACTCACAGGGTTTTTTGACAGTCTCAAGGTTCCTGCATAGATCTTATGAGGATGATTTATAGCAGGGAAGAGACTGTGGGGCTAGAAATTAACCAGGTCCCGGTGTGGGATTCCATTATATTCTTTATAATGGGATATCCGTTATATTCTACTGTCATCTGTCAAGTGAGGAGAAAGGATCCACATCATCTCCACAATTTATAACATATATACTGTGTACAGTAATAACTTGGTTTAAGAGCATTTTGTAAGACAAGCAAACATTTCTTCTAAATTTTGCCTTGATCATCCAGCAATGTCTTGCTATATAAGCACTAGGAGCTACATAAGAACTAGGAGAAGAGGGACGAGAGAGGATAAAGGTTTCCTAAATCATGGTGTGGACGTTGACTTCTAGCCAAATTCTTTTGTGAGTTTTGGCATTTGTGTGTATAGTATGTGGTCTATGAGACCCCAGAACAAATCTTCTGAGTTTCCATTATTTCATATGGTTAAATATGCTTTGATATAAGTGTGTATTGATTTACAAGCATGTTTCCAGAATGAATTATGCTCGTAAACCAAGGTATTACTGTACTATCTAATTACATGGATGCAGTCATATTGAAGCTTATGGGCTTTGTCCAATATTAGTCCTACCTAGAGTAACCACATTGGAATCAATTTGGACTAGGTATAATTAATGAATTCCAACCATTTTATAGGTCTCTTCTACATAGGAACTGTGCAGTTTTACCCCATTCATCATAACAGATGTGCTGATTTCCAGGTGAGATATTTAATAACTAAGAAATGCTGTTTAGTATATAATTAATCTTGGTAACTGATCATCCTTGCTGATCATGTAGTGTTACTGTATTTATAACTGATTGACAATAAATAAATAAATAAATAAATAAATAAATAAATAAATAAATAATGCTGATACCTCCATTTTCTTCTTACATTAAAATTATAATTTATGATCCTCAAAACTATTTTTCCTAGGTGTAATATATTCTATATGATAGGAAAAGAGAACTACTGTATCCTGATAATTTTCATGCACATCATTCCAGAACTGAAATTATGTAAAAAATTATGAGTCACATCTTCGAAGCACTTAGCAATTTCAAGCCACTCTTCGACAGTACATTATAAGGGGTTATTCCAGTCAACCTGGTCTCAGGATTGTTTCAGCTTTTTGAAATGACTAGAAGAAACACACACACTGAGATATTGGCTCACCAGGCGACTTTGAAGTTGCACTGGCTTCAGCAGAAGAGTCATATAAATGGGAATTCAAAGTGTTTTGATGCTGGATGAATACACAAGTTCTTCAAAACAAGGATTTCATCTATTATTCTCTTTCAGTAGAATGAGCCTTAGAATATGACACAGTCGAGGCCCAGCATGTTTGGACATTTATGGAGCTGCTCGCTCTCAAATGTGGAACCATCGGGTCTGATGTATCACCTCTCCCATTTGATGATGAGTTTAACCTCCCCACATCTATGTTGGTCCCTGGATTCTGAAGAATGTAATCCAAGAAAGTAATGTTTATAAAAACTTTCTGCACAGGGTAGAATAAAAATGGGATAGAACATTCCTTTGCTAGTCTGCTTGCAGGAAAGTAGAGGGAAATGTAGCTGTTTCTAATCTAATTGCTCAGTTGGGGGGGGTGTGAGTGGGTGAGTGGGTAGGACAGGTTTGTGCTATTTTATTAAGCTTTTAGCTAAATGTCGGATTTATTTGTTGTTATTTCCTTTAGAAACTTTGAAAGACAATTTGATTGTATCACCCCAGTTCTAGCTCCCCTCCACTGATTATCCATTGTGTACCAGAACAGGTTCAAAGTTTTGACACTTATGTACAAAGTGCTTCACGGCTTGAACTCATGTTACTTTTGGGAGTATCTCTCCCCAGTGTTGTCTGCGCGACCTGCCAGATCATCACAGGCGTGGCTCCTTCAGGTGGCCACCCAAAGGGAGGCCCACAAGTCATCAACTAGTGGCAGGGACTTCTTTGCAGTGGCTTCAACCTTGACAAACCAGCTCCTATAGGAGCTTTGGCTGGAGGACCTTCCCTCTTGATTGTTCAGGAGATAACCGAAAACATGGCTTTTCAGGGAGGCTTTGCTCTCCGATCCTCATTGAACTGATTGTATGTCTCCCTCCAACTATTTTGATTTTTAATCTAATAAATAAATAAAATTGCTGCATTTTTACTTAGCCTTTGAGGTTGTCTTTGCAACCAGCATGCATGCACTCATTGCTGCTATACCTCATTAATTCTTAAATGAATCTGGTCATTTTGTTAATTTAGCTATTCAAAACAGAGTTATGGAAAAACAATAATAACATAACCCTATGTATGTCTTCTCAGAACATTGTTATACCGAGCTCAGGATGACGTGCCCAGTGCCAACTTAGTGTCAGGATTACAGCACAGGTATGTGCTGCAAATATCCAATGTTCTTCCTCCTAAAACTGAAAAAGCAGCTCTCGGCATCAATTGTAAAGAGAAGGAAAAGTGTGAAGTCAAATAAGTTGTGGCAGCTCTTGGCTATGTAAGTGTATTTGAAGTGAGCCACCAGAAATTTGTTATTAGGATCAATTAGCTGCAAAGAGTTAGGGAGAACTATTTCCTTATCAGCAGCAACAAACTGGCCTATGCAGATTTGGGTGGGCTGCCTTTAGCTCAGCATGTAGCGCTATTTGCAATTGTGTCTTAAGATTTACATGGGTGCTTCAAAGTTTCTAGGACTTTTCCTTTTTTTTATCAGTTTAGGAATAAAATCATAGGGGGCGGGGGAGAGAAGAAAATCTTATAACTATATCAAATCTGTGTCTAGCCGGTATGGAAACTAACATGTGTCTGGCAGTGCAGAAAGGAAGACTGATCACTGCTCCCTGCATTTTCCCTTCTAAAAACGTGTCCCATTAAAATGTAGATGTAGCTCACCATTTGCAAAACACAGGGTGGTTTCAGATTTGGTACAGGGAATATTTTCTGTATTTATATATTTCCAGCAGAAAGTCCAGCTGCCTCTTATGGGATAGCAAATATCTCTTCAGATGTCAGCAGAGCAGATCATTTAAGAGTGTCAGAGATTGGGAAATTAAAGATAATTATTCAGACGGGGGCAAGCTACTTTGAAAATGAATAGGAGCTGTCAGATTGGGCTTGACAAACAGTAGCTAGCTGCCAGTCCTCTGGCATATTAAATGGCAATATCAAAAGGCAAGTCATGTTGAGGTAGAGTTTGATCATCAGCTTGGGCTGGATATTTGAAGGCGAAAAGCAGAGAACTGGAGGGAATATCTACAAGCAGATATTTAGGGCTACAAAGATAGTGTTTTGCTTTTTTTTTTTCTCTACCAAGAGTTCCACTTTATTTTTCAAAATAGAAAACCTACCAATTCTAAAAAGTAACACCATATGATATTTTATCATAAGTCTTTCCAGAAACGTCACCACTTGATTGTGTCTTGGTGCATTACATTTTCCCCAGTCTGTGCAACTTTTGCCACTCATTTGGTTTCTCTCTTATAACATTTTACATGCGGGAGGTGTATGTGGATCACGAGATAGAAGGAAAATCTGTTTTTCAGTGTGAACTTCACCTATTAAGGAGCCTCGTGGCGCAGTGGTTAAATTTACCTGTACTGCAGGTAAAACTGTACTCATAACCTGGGGTGCAGTCCCAGGTAGCCCGCTCATGGTTGACTCAGACTTCCATCCTTCTGAGGTCGGTAAAATGAGTACCCAGCTTGCTGGGGTGGGCAATGTGTAGCCTGCATACTATAATTAAAATTGTAAACTGCCCAGAGACTACTTGAAGTGGTATGGGGCGGTATATAAGCAGAGCACTTTGCTTTGCTTTTTAAAATTTGACTATTTCTAAATCCATGCAGGAATCAAATAGTCTGTTTGCATTTGTCTAAAAGTTAGAATGCAGTTTTACAACTGGAAAACACGTTCAGCATGTTGGGGGGAAAGCATGTATTAAATGAATTTATTAGTGAACATAAATTCTGCCTGCTTGCAGAAAATGTATACATTGTATACTGCCCCATTCAAGCACTCTCTGGGTGGTTTACAATTTAATTATGCAGGCTACACATTGACACCCCCCCCCAAAAAAAAGCTGGGTACTCATTTTACTGACCTTGGAAGGATGGAAGGCTGAGTCAACCATGAGCCGGCTACCTGGGATTGAACCCCAGGTTGTGAGCACAGTTTTAGTTGCAGTATAAGCATTTAACCATTGCACCAGGCTCTGGTCAATGAGAAAGGGTGGAGTCTGGGAAACATATAGCTATTCTCCTATGTCGATCTCTGAACTTCTACTGAATAGCAAAAGGGAATTTAACCTCTGCAGCTATTTGTACTTGTATTGCTTCCTTTGCATCTGACACCAGACATAGTTGCCTCATTCTTTCTAATGGTGGGGCCAGTGCTGTTGAAATATGTACAATGAACTTCAGAAACCTCTTTTGCCATGTCCTCAGGTATGCATAGCTGTCACTTTCCACCACTGAGAAGCATGATTGAACCTATAAGCTGAAAATAGAGTCAGAAATAATTGGGTGACAAGTTAATATGACATTTCTGAGTAGACATTATATGATAGCTCTGGGCAGGAAGGGGATTGTAATTTGTTGCTGAGTTTTAGATGAGGTGATGAGACACACTGCATGTTCCCTTTTTTATAACCCTTATACAAGAAAGAAAGCTGCACCGGGGCTAGAGATAACTACAGACTTGGCCACTGGAGTAAATCTGCCAAAAATGTCTATTTCGGACCATGGGTCACAGAATCCTCTAGTCATCTTAGCCATGCTTTATGTAGGACTCTGTAAACTATAATCCAAACAATAAGGTTTTTGACCTCTGTGTTACAGGCAGGAGTGAGAAGGGGGCCCAGGTGAAAAGAATGGCATTCCTATAAAAGCTGGGGAAAGCATCTTTTCCCATATGGCCACAGAATCAATTAATCCTAGAGCACTGAAAGGACGCCCATGTGTCCCGTGTCAAGTGAGAATATTCTTACCAAGGGCACCACTTCCTCTTCACATTTGTAACACAAACGGGAAGGCCAATTTTAATCATAAAATAATAACCTTCAGAAATGTATCTCGCTCAGGTTTGAAACTAATGAGGCTTTTTTTGTGCTTATGGCAGGTGATAATTATCCCAATGCTAATCTTTTTGAGAAGAAGTCCCCTTATACTGATGTTTTTATCAACATAAAATTCGAAGCCATGCCTAATAAATTTTCAGCAGCCAACTGGAGATTTGGTGTCAAAAAATAAAAAAAATAGAGACATTCATTTTACCTCAGCAGAGGAACACAAGTTGTGTTCCCACAAGCTAGTTGGGGCTCCTATCAGGGGTGCTGTCTTCTTTAAAAGGATTAGTGTTTAATTAGATTTGTGATTCCTCTTCGTGGACATTTTCTTTAACAGGCACCCATGAAAGAGTCACGGCATTGGCAAAGATAAGCGGAGCTTATTAAGCAAGTCGCATTGCTTCCCCTGAGATACGCCTTTCTTTAGGGTCTCCCCGCCGCCTCCCCTCCCTTATGGGACTCTCCATTCAGGTAGAGGATCCTTGTGAATGAGCGCTTAAGCCAAGAAACTATTTGTAAGGCTGTGGCAGGCTTTGGACATCCCAGTTGGCATGAGGAGAAAGGGCTGCTTGTTTCTGGGATGCCAAGAAAAAAAAGGCTGGTGCAGGTGGTGAACCATCAGTAAAACATTGTTGGGAGAAACGCTTGCAGGTGCTAATTCTGCCAATGGATGTGCACTTCCTGGACTGAGCACAAGCTCAAGGCGTCTGCCAACGCACAACAGAACAGCACTGTTGCCTTCAGAGTGAATCAAAAAAGATGTTTCAATGCTGTTGTCGGATCTAGATGATTTGCCGCAGCGGACAAAAAGGCTCCTCTCAAATTTGATTTAAATAGTCCGATCTCACTTGCGCCCTCGGTGACCAGATTCAATTGTGCTGGTGTCTCCTATGCCGTATGATATCACAGCTTCAGAGGAAGCCTTTCTTTCGAGGTCACATTAGTTTATCCTGTGGATGCAATCATTTTTGTGTCATGGACAATGTTTCACTGTGAATATCTGGGCCAGATGGCTCAGTCACTTGCAGTCCAGAATGAAACAGTCATCCCATTGTTCAGGAATCAACACAACCGATTGTCTCTCGGTCATGAAACTCTAGTGCTCGTCACTGTTTAAACATGAACTATTAAATGTTCACGTCCTGGTAAGAATATGCAAAACAACCAGGGAGAGCTAGGGACTTAGTAAATATTTTTCTTTTCCCATTTATAAATGCCATCACTTTGCACTCAGCCCCTAATTATGTGATAAATATCCATCCAGTAAACATTGCTTAAGATAATCTTGACCTTGATCAAGATACGGTTGCCGTCACCTCTGCAGTTACAGCCATACCAATCTGAGTGCAGTGCAAGAGTGCACCCATTTGTGTCTTCCTAAAGTCCTGCCTGTGTAACATGCAGCTGACGTACCTCTCAAGATGCTGGCCACCATGGTAGAGACACAACAACTGTGCTCCTACAGGAACACCACTTCTGGTCTCCAAAGCTACCAGACGTCCACTGCTGTACTGAAATCAAAACAAGACATACTTTGTTCCCTGTCCATAATACAGGAGGCACATGTAAACACAACAATGAGTGACTTCACTGTGTGTTTGCATAATTGATTTAGACCCCATCCTTCCACGTGAATGTATTTCCAGGATGGCATTAAAACATGTTTACAACAACTGCAAAATGAGCAGAATAAAAAAAGTCCAAGCATCAAGGAATAGGCAGGAGAGTAGAAAATCTAAAGGTATCCTCGGTAAGGATTATCAGGACAAAACAAAATGTCATAAGAATATGCAAGCACTCTAGTTCTACAGAGCTGAGAAACAGGCTAGAACCAGGAGGGGGAGGAGTTGGGAAGGTGTGTGGAATAGTCAGAAAAGCTACTTGCAGCTGGAAAAGAAAAATATTAAGAAAAGACTTGACAATAGTTGTATCTGAACAGCTTTCGCACAGAAAACAAAGCCAACTTGCTACCTATTGCTATTAACAAAAGAACTAGAAGAACTGATGGGAATTAAGTGGGTAGAGGAAACATCCTTATGGCAAAAAGCTCTCAGTCTGTTTTGGGAGGAAATGGCTCTAATTTGCTGCAAGCATTTAAGAAGAAGCTACCTTGTATCTATGATTGATTATTGTTTTGGACTAGATAGTATCCAGCCCCCTTCCAACCTCTAGAACTTGGCAGTTCCTTGACCTGGGATTAGAGAAGATGTTTCAAGGTTAAATGGCATGATTTCAAAGCAGAAACACCCACATTTCATTTTTTGAAAACAAAAAACAAAATGCATCTCATTACAATATCCCAGATATTCCCTACAGTTTGGCACCATAACATCTCATCATTTTAAATGGGCACAAGTGCTATAAATGTTAAAATTGCACATAGACTATACAATGATTAGGAATCAGTTGAATGTCATTATCTCTTCAGCCTCAGCTACTGCTTCCAAGAATTGTTCAAAAATATTGGCTGAAATCTTGTTGCTTAGTACAGTCAATTGCACATGAGTTGACCTATTGAAACAGTGGTGAGTCAACTCCTCTGTAAGTTACATAGACTCAATGGGCTTACTCTAATGTGACTTACTACTCTGAGCAACAGAATACCACTCATCCTATGCAATTTAACATTCAGAGCACTCACATCTACCACCTCACAAATATATATACCTCTCAAACATACATATACTGTATGTATACTGTATATCTATATCTATATCTATCTAGTATATCTATAACCATAGGAAAAAGCAAAGAGGGTAACATTAACTTTTACTTTACAGTGCTCTTCTGATAGGCCTCTTGTGCTTTAGGTCAGCAGCTTTGTGCCCCCCCCATCCACCCACCCATTTTGCCTCACCCCATCTGTGACGCTTTCTCTCTGTGCAATGTCAAAAGTACTTCATTTCTCTCTTTAATTGCATCTAAAGCCAACCTTGACTGGCAAGGAGAAAGTCACTGACAGGTTTGGTCTCCGTCCAGACCTTTTCAGAGATCCTGTCAGCTGGCTGTTTGACAGCATGCAAATATATGCAAATACAGGGGCACTGGATGAACACCTGCAGAAAGTGACCATCCCTAGTCCTTCTGTGTTGTACCTGCCATGCAACTCCCCCCCTCTCTCTTTCTCTCTCTGTGTGTATGTAATCTGACTTAAAATCTGTCTTGAACTGTTATACATTTGTCAGCAGAATGTAGGATGAAAAGCAACGGTGCTTTTTGTCCTGAAGAGCTGCAAAGCCCCATGTGGAACGACCAGTGCCAGGGGTTAGTGAAATGGCTTCCGTCCAGTCCTTTTGAATTCCTCTTTCTGTCTTTTGGACCTGAGATGCTGGGTCTGAACCATTGCCGGGCAGCCCATGTGAAGGAAGGCCTTCTGTTCTCCTGGGAGGAAAGGCATCCTCTGAGCTGACTCTTTACAAAATGCAGTTGTGAGCTCTTTTTGACCAAATGGAGCAGCTGCAAGGATGGGGCTTTTAGGAATCCGGTGCAAACTGAATAAAATCTGCATGTGATTTGCACTGACTGACCAAAAAGGAAAAACAGCAGGCTGAAGTGCTCAGTAAGGCTTTTTGATATGTATCTCAGAAGAATGCCACAAGATGGTAGGGGTTACATCTTCCAATCTTTGGCCGTTACTTCACGAGCCGCTCGCTTCGCGGCAAGCCGTCATTTCTGTGCGAACCGATCGCTTCAGTCCGCACGCTCCTCCTTTTTGGCTGTGACGTCACCCCGACCACGCCCCCTTTACCGTGCTCCAACCGGGGTGAGTGATTCCCCTGCCATGGGCCGGGAATCTTTTCGCTTCGCATCTCGCTTCGCTCCCAACGTCACGTGTGGTCTCGGTTTTTGGCTTTTATTTCAAGTTTTTTTAAAAAATATTCAAACAGGGATATCGATGCATCGCTATATCGTTTCATCGCTTTGCGCTGTTACTTCCTTGCTCGAGTAGCGGCGGCGGCGGCGGGAGCAGGAGGAGCCGCTGCCGCCTCGCCCGGCCAGAGCAGGGCACCCGGAGCAGGCAGCGTGCAAGCGGCGGAGGGCGGGCGGCTGTGCCATGCGGGGCTCCCCCCGAGTAGCGGCGGCGGCAGGGGGGGGCTGCCAATGATGCCAGGAAACAATGGACAAAACAATATAAATTAGGAGCAGAAAACACAGGATCGTACAGTAACCACGCTCTGTCGTGAATGACAGCCAAGCATTGATGCATCGATACGCCGAGTAATTTTTTTTAAAAAAATAAAAGGAGAGTGGAACCAGACGTTGCAAATCAGCTTTCTAATGTGAAGGGAGCACGTGAGGTAGTAATCGATTCGGTCCCAAACATGCCCCGCGTGAGTACAGAGAAATGGGGGTGGGAGCGAAGGGAGACCATGTGACCACCATGTGACCGCCTCCGAATTCAAATCGAAGGCAAGGTCGATCCGAAGCGAGGCACCTCGTGAAGTAACGGCCTTTGTCACATTTTAGGAGGGTCCATTTCCCCCACACGCACCCCACCCTGCATTCTGGCTTCCTTGTAACTGAAGTATTTGCATAAATCTCAGAGCTTGGTAAAGTTACTTTTTTGGACAATAACCCCCAGCTGTGCTAAGGGGATTACAGGAGTTATAGTTCAGAAAGTAAAAATTACAAGCTCTGACCATTCTTCAGCATTTTTGTAAGGTAGTTTTTCAACTGTTACCAATATTCTGCTTGGATTATGTTTTGTAATGTTATTATGAGCATTACTTTAAAATATCTGAAAGTTGAGTCATGACAACTGGATTTCTTTTCTTGAGAGACTGAAACATTTCACTGCTCATCCAAACAGCTTCATCAGTCTAAGGAAAGCTAGTAGCAAGTCTTCCATTTTATAGTTCAACTTTCACCTCATGTCACCCTGGTCTGAAATAGGCTCATAAGATGAACAATGGCCTGAATAGGCTCGTTAGGTGGACAGTAGTCTCCATAGGTCATTAGGTAAACAATGTCCTAAGGTGCTGAAACCCATAAAATATGGGTCATTAGCTATGGCGTTGGTGGTGGAAGTGTGAAGTATTTTTGATTTGTCTAGGTATTTTTGAAATCACTGCCTGATAAATAGCAGATAGACTGTGCCTGAGCCCCCCCCATTGAGAGTTTACTTTAAAATAAAGCAACTGACTGACTTCTCATTATTAAAAAGGCTTAAGAACAACCATTTAGGCTTACTGTAAATGGCTGGCTGGAAATCTTACAATAAAGCTATCTCCCACCATTTTATTTATTTATTTATTGGATTTCTATACCACAACCATCTAGCAACAAAGGCCACTCTGGGCAGTTTACAAAATTAACAAATACAAACACAACCATAAACATTGGTAACATACAGAAATAAATAATACAGTATAATAAACAAGTAAACATAACTGAGTCAAATTCAAAACCAATAAAGGACAAGAATAAAGGTGGAGCAAGCAAGGATGAACAGCGAGTCACGATGAAACACATAAAGTTACACACAAAGGCCTACCACTAATGTTTAGCCCTAACTTCAATAGACCCAATGAATCAAAAGAACATACAGAAGTGTTGCCAATTCCCTTTGATTGTAGGGGTCCACTCCAGAGTAGATTAACAATTAGAGTTAGACCTAAGATCTTGTGTGCTGCAGGTAACATTAGGAAATTAATTTGTTTACATTCCTCAAAAGAATGTAAGTTTCTGATGAATCAAGAGACACCCCTCCAATTAATAATTTGGTTTCTGTGCAAGATATCTGCATGATAAAAGATGATGTTTACAGCCTGAGAATCCTCATGAGACCAAATGTTCTGAAGAAATAGCTGTTGGTTGCTGTCTACCATTATTCGGGTATGTGAATGTAATCAAGAGTAAAACAAAAAACTAAATTCAATGATGCGTCTCTTTTTTTACTATGCTGATCTTAATAGAACTTTAAGGTCACTGACAGACAGATGTTAACCTTATGCAGATAAGTGGCCCAGTAGAATTTCAACAAGGCTATTGAAACTGAAAGATCTCATGAGAAGCTAAGAGGACAAAGAAGATCTTGAAAGGAAACACATCCACAGACATGGATGCAAGAATGCACACATACGCACAGACCTCTATAAAATGTGGCTGTCAGTTTGCTGCTTTGATTATAATAAGAAAATGACTATTGAAATTAGGTAGTATTTGGGGGGGGGAGTCTACAGATTGTCTTAATCCACTTACGTCAGCTCAGTGTAATTTTGACTCAACCAGTACAAGAGCCGTAAAGTTAAGGCAGATATATCAAACAGATGTTGGACAGGTTTTCCCCTTTCCCTCTGAGCACTAATTCAGCCACTTCACAAACTATTGACAGCCGCTGTTTATCAGAGACTATTGTCTGGGCTTCTAAAAGGAAAGAAAAAGATGGTACAAAAAAAAGAACCCTTCTTGGTGCCGCTGCCTGTTACTTGCTTCCCCACATTATGAAGGTTGAGGTAGTTTCATTTAAGTAGCTGAATGCGCTTTCACTGCTGCCACTGCCGCTATGGCTTGAAGGCCTGTGGTCATTCAGGCAGCAGTAACTTTGGAAAAATGACCTGTCTACTCCCAAACAATAACAGAATCCCCCTTTCTATGTTGGCAACGCCCACCGCTTTCTGTGCCTGCGAAGACTCCCCACGTAGCTGCGACTGTTTGACCAGCTTTCCTCTGAACAACTTAATTAAGCAAAAGAAAAAGTGTCAGTTACTGCCAACCTCAGGAAAAACAGAGCCGTGGGGGTAAAAAGGGTAGGCTGCATTAACCTACATTCCTTAACTGGTTAACTAAAAGGAAAGCTTTGCTTTATAGCAGTGCCAGGAATATTCTAAACACCAGCTTGCCATTCAGATGATCAAGACATATTGTGTTGTACATCACACCAACCACAATGAAGAGCTTGCACCAACCTGTGTCTTAACACAGCCAGCATTAGCGTGATCCTGAGAATGACAAAATCTTTGTCAGTACATAGCACACATTTTCTCCCGCTCAACCCCCCCCACTTCCTATTCATTTCAAGCTCCTCTAAGGAGACCAAACAGATTTTAAAACTCTTTGAAAATGGGAAGCTTTTTTTAAAAAAACTTTTTCTTTTAATTCTCTCCATTCTCCCTGAAACAGACGCAGCCTGGGAAATCACAGCATGGGATATTTGCTTCTGATGCTCACATAAGCCGGGGGACTTTGGGAAGATGTTATCCATATATGGTAATTCCCAGACCCACATTTCAGATTATTGGAAGGCGTAAGTGTGTCCTGATGGAAGTAGACAAACACATTATCTAGAATGGTGCAACAGCAATGATGACAATAGAAGAAGAGTTGTGTGAATTATTTTATTTTCATTTTATTAAAAAAAATGAAAATAACATTGGCCCATCCATTTCTACAGGAGGCATTGATGAAAGTGACACAATGAAGTAGCAAAACTGATGGCAGATCAGGAAAACTGTGCAGAGCAGGCTGTAATGGTTTTAATTTAAAAGGGTGACCTGATGGCCAAACGTGAGAATCATCATTTGATTAGGAGTTTCAAACACGTGGCCCATGGCTCTTATGCAACCACCACCACCACCCCGGAGCCCACAAAGAGTTCACTCCCCCTCCCCTCCCCCCATCCTTCACTCTCAAATTAATTTTAATGGTCTTCATGCCCTCTGGGGGATGTGGGGAAATTTTGCTGTGCCAGGAGGGATTGCCTGCATGCCTGAGGACCTGCTTGCTCCATTTAAAAAAAATGCCAACAGAGGACATGACAAGGGTTCATGGAAAGGCATATTTGTAAAAGAAACACTTGATTGGGTTGGGAGGTGGTGGTGGGGAGGAGTCCTGCAAAGTCCAGGGGAGAGCATGTACAGTGCATTTGCATCTGGAGATCAGCCATCTCTGTTTTAGATATTTGGCTTCTCTGTAAATGCTCTAGGGCAATGATGGTGAACCTTTTAGAGACCAAGTGCCCAAACTGCAATTCAAAACCCACTATTTTTTTTTTGCAAAGTGCCAATACAGTAATTTAACCTGTATACAGGTGGCTATGAAGGGGTGATGTTGGGTGCCCAAAGAAAGGGCTCCGAGTGGCACCTTTGGCACCCGTGCCATAGGTTCACCATCACTGCTCTAGGGTGTCTTCTGTTGAAGTCTTTCTGCTTTTTGTGTCTACCTGTGTATGAAAGAAATGGGTCTGTAATATATTAATTCAGCCACCCCTTTGCATGAAGCTGCTGTGCAGGGAGCATCATTCATGGGGTACTTGTAAATGAGCATGATATTGTGAAAGGACATGTTGGGTTGCATCATAAATCAGTGGATGGCAATTGTGCTTCTATGTGTCCTTCTGCCCACAACTTCTCTTAGCCCCAGAGCAGCACAGCAAAGGGTGAGGAAGTATGGAGTTGCAATTGTAAAACGTTTTGAGAACAATTTAAAACCAGTTTCTCATTCTTGATTTGAAGCAGTCATGCCTTCCATTACTCAATAGGAAAACAATTTTTAAATTATGGTTTTGCAAGCATATTGTGTGGCTGCATATGCTACAGGAACAACTGTTCAGCGCTGGTAAATGAAATGGAGAAACAACAGGGCCTCAATTTTGTGTGACAGAATGCTTAGACCTCTTAATCCAAGCGGCTGGCCAAGACTTCAGCATACTTAAAGAGTACACCCATGGACATCAACGAGTAATTCATCTTACCAGTTTCAGCACATCTACTTTAAGAAAGAATTGTGTCTGGACCAATACCAGGCCAGTTTCACTCTTAATGGTAACCTTGAGAAGCTCAGAAATCTCCACAATTGCTTATTGCTGGAATTTATTAGCCAGGGCTTTAACAAAGAGAACAATAAAAGAGCTCAAAAAGAAATCAGTTGAAAAAGTACTTTCACAATTCCTCCTAATGACTTTTGCCTCCAGGCAGGTTGGCCTGGAATGATCCCAGTCCCCAGTCTTGGTATTTAGTGAGAGCAAATGTGAGGACTGTGGCAGGATATCCTTCCTCTGGTCTTCTCCCATCTTAGTTAGCCTTAAACCAGGGATGTTGGCTAATGTCGATGCAAGAGCTAGGAAGGAATGAAAAATATATCCTCTTTGCTTCTCCTTAAGTGTTCCATTCTTTCTGCATGGCACTATGGCCAACCAGAAACTTGATTGTGATTAATATCGGAGAGGCTCGTTAACAAGGCCAAACTTGATAGGTGGCTCTTGTTGGCGGAAATTTATGGCCTAGTACTTCCTCAGGGAGACTTCCCACGTTGAATTGTTGAACATTACTGACCTTACTGCCCAGCACAAGGAAAGGGAGGGGCAGGAGGGAGGGGGGGCTTTGACACAGATGTCTGGTAACTGTGGAAGGTGCAGAAATCCAGAAGGAGAGCAACCTGAATCACTTCCATTGGAAGGAGCTGGTTAACAGAGGTCAGGAGGAGGCCTTCACCACTGTGTGAGCCTCAGTGTTTTGGTGCAGTTTGTTTTTTGATTAGCGCAGTTCATGACCGGGCCATCCCACCTGAATAACAATCAGTTTGATTCACAGCAGGCTCGGAGAGGGCATGAGATGCCTGCCGTGCTGTGCATATGGAGCCAAGCCTGGGGAAGTTCAGAACCTTCCCAAACCCAGATGGTTCTGTTTGACACATTTGGCAAAACACCAGAAGCAACCTATTGGGAGAGAGAAACCATCAAGAGGTTGCATGGACATATTTACAGCAACACAGCCAGATGGGGAAGAAAGTGTTGCTTTGTATTAATGGCCATTCATGAAATGGAGACACAGCGGCTACTGCTGTTTTGCAGAGCAATTGTTAACAAGGGCCTTGTCTCTCTCTCTCTCTCTCTCTCTCTCTCTCTCTCAAATCTATCTGCAGATTGTGAAAACGATCTTTTGTTAATCAGGAATTCAGCACTGGCAGGCCATTCAAGGAACTTCTTATATTTTGCTCTTGTAATGCTTAGTGAAAGAAACCTGGAATTACGCTTTTGTCTGACGTTACCCAGGAGTAGCAAAGGTATAGAGGTTAGGACAGCAACATTACATTTGTTAGCATTTCAGGCCAAACTTGAGATCATGGGGTTGGCCCTTGTGAAGTCATAGGCATGGGGCTGGCAAGGTTGGTGGGACCAGGGTCCGAGTGCACATACCCAGAGACTCTCTCTTCCAACCCTTCCTCTCACTTGTAATTTTCTGGTGTGCCAATATTTTGCAGGTGCAGCACTCCCACAAACACTTTTATGCTGAGATACTGAGTGCTGTTGCGAGCTGCAAATATGTGGCGGTGGACGCCCAGGCTTGAAAGCCATCTCTCATGCAAAAAGCAATGTTTTTCCTCTTGCAGCTCTATTCTACTTGCCCTTTGGCTACTCACCCAGGGAATCTGGAGACACATACCTAATCCCTGGGACTTCCGCCTTCATTCTAAGAGCTGCTAGCAAGCCATTCTAAGAGCTGCTAGCAAGCCACAGTTCCATGATCACGCATCCCATTTCCCATTCACCGGGACACTGGACCACCAAACATCTATTATGGTGACAAACAAACCCCTCTCTATTCCAAATCCATTCTTATATATTTTCATAAGATTAGATATCTCAGAACACAATAAGAATATAAAATGATTCTTGCCAGATGAGATTAAAAGGCCTAACCAGTTCAGCATTCTGTCCCTGGACCACAAATCCTAATTTTTCTCATTCTTACAGGTGAGAACAAAAAATTCAAAAGTTATGTTCCCAATGGCTGAACTTATAAGAATTTTTATTGATTTTTATTAATTTATTAATTTTTTGATTTAGCATTCATCATTTGTTTCTGCAAAAATAATGTGCTGAAATGTTTCTGTCCACAAAACCCTGTATTGTGTGTCAGAAAAACTTGACTTGCATGCTAGAAAAATATTTTGTATTTTGGGCAAAATATAAGGCCTTTAGTGCAGAATGTAACTTATTTGAGATTGCTTGCTATTGCTGACAAAAAGAGCACTGATTATTTAGTACTTTTATAATAGTGAATGGTCTTATGATGGTGGTTGCCATTCCATTAACGAGGTGTCTCAATGAGCTGAAAAATATTTCATTGAAGATAAGAACATCTGTGAACATTCATTAAATCCTTGTTCTGTTTCACTCAGTGAGCACCAGTTGTCTATGAGAAGCCTGCAATATACAGCTGCAGTTGTACCCTTTCAATAATTTCTCCTCATGGTAAATACTTAAAAGGTGTGGTGCCACTGATTTTGAAGGCCATTAAGTTCAGTAGCCATTGATAACCTTATCTCGTATGGTTGTCTAACCATCTTCTTAGAAGCATCCAAGTTGTCACGCCCATCACTGGGTTATAGTGATGGAAACAAATAATTATCCACTGAACGAACTACAGTATTGTCTTTTTCTTTCATGGAGATTTAATTTATTCAGTATGTTCTATATACAGACAGGTTATTCAGAGCCATCTCTGCACCTGTCTACTTGTTTCAACACATAACTGAAGTAAAAATGTGAAACTTTGTAGATGAGTAAGATGGTGACACATTGCTGTCAAGTAAAAAGAATTCACTGTCCTGTGGCATCATCCCTCTGAAGGGAAAATCAACTGGAGTAACTGTCATGTAGGCTTTTCAGTTGCCTCAGAAGCAATATGAATGGCCTTGCCCTTCCGTCCTCCTATTTTTCACTTGAAATTCTATAGTCCCCTAAACCCAGTGTTTGTAGGCAGAGAGCACGGCTAAGACCCTGCTCTCTCATATTCTGTAACACTTAGTTGGATCTCTCTTCAATGCAGTACCTGAATCAGCAGCCCAATGTGTTTTGTGACCTGTCACACTAGTACTTCAGGCTTTTTGTACTCTGAAATGGGTCTTCCTGTTTTCATGTGAGAGGATTTGGACCATGTCATTACAGCCACTACTTTGCCTCAGAATAAAACTTATTAAATGGGCAAGAGAATGAGGAAGCAACTTATTTATGCCCATCATAAAGTCTGAAACAGCAAGCTTTGGATATTCAGTCATGTTTGAGTCCAACCTTCATATTTTTCAGAGAGATCCACCCTTTCGTTAATTAAATTAATAGAAATGTAGAAGGTGAGGATAGATGACAATCAGCTGTTCTACGCTAAAGAATGGAATAGAACTGTATCAACTGATATTATGAAGTCAAAAACATGCTATAAATTCAGGACAGATTTGTATAAGATACACCACGAAGGAAACAATATCAGACACCAATATGTGACTCCATCTATCATTCAAGTTAAAAGTATCGTAAAATTCACAGGGCTAAAATGAATAGTAAATATTTAAATTTTGGTCAAATGCTACTTTTTTGTAGCTCCAATCTATTTGAGATTTGAAATCCAAGTTTGGATGTTAACATCTCAATCTGCCAGTTGCTGAATGGTATTGGATACTAGTGATTAAATACTGTCATATACTAAGTATTCTGGCTATGAAAATTTCAGTGTGGCAGCTGTTTGCAGGATTCTTGTTGCTTCTTTCTTCAGTTAAAAAAAAGAGAATCCTAACTCAGAATCAAAAGGCTTCTTGGAATGCCCAGTGAACAAATTTGTTCCTAATCCTTACTCCTAAAAACAAATGACAGCTTTTGTTTATAAGTATTTCCATCTACTGGTTGGAAGTATCATAAACTGGTTCTGGAAATACCATAAACTCTTTCCTCTTGTCTCTCTCCAGACTGAACCATTGCAGTCTTTTTAAAAGCAGCTGTTCCATGAGTGAGAGACAAAAGATGGTAGCTTGGTGGTGGTTGGTAAGATTGTGTGAATTTGCAAAACACACCATTGGTGTGTTTTAATGCTTTGAGAACACAATCCTACATATGCTTATTGGGAGGAGAGATGGCAGAAGTTGCTATTTTGGACAACAAGTCCAAGATAAGACCTCTGTAGTTTTTTTCTGAAAGCAATCTAGCCATATTAAGATGTGCTACTGCCTTGTTTCCAAGATTCCATATAAGTATGTCTCAGAAAATTCACAATAATACTCTAAGACATAACAGTTTGGAGTTTGCCTTGACTGTAGCATGCATTTCTCTTTTGCCTCATGGCACAGTGGTTAAACTGTTGTACTGCACCCAAAACTGTGCTCATGTCATGACCCAAGGTTCAGTTGCAAGTGTCTGGCTAAAAGTTGACTCCTCCTTCTATCCTTCCAAAGTTGGTAAAATGAGTACCCAGCTGGGGGTGGGGGCATTGCATTATTAAATTGTAAATCACCCACAGAATACTTTAAAGTTATGGGGCAATATATAAACAGCATGCATTGCTTTTGCTTTTTGCCTTATACTTCTAAAGGCCCTTTGCTAGTAGTTTAAGCATGGAAACTTTCCCCAGCAGAACTCTTAAGATTGTTATTGTTGTTCAGTCCTGTCCAACTCTTCGTGACCCCCACGGACCAGAGCACGCCAGGCCCTTCTGTCTTCCACTGCCTCCCGGAGTTTGGTCAAATCCATGTTGGTTGCATTGATGACACCGTCCAACCACCTCATTCTCTGCCGTCCCCTTTTCCTTTTGCATTCAATCTTTCCCAACTTCAGGGACTTTTCCAAGGAGTCCTCTGTCCTCATGAGGTTTCTTGATTATAACTGTTGACCTTCAAATTGCCATAATGGGGTAAGATTCCATGCCGGGTAAGAAAAGAAACCACATTTCTACTTTCAAACTGCTTTTACAGCACTGCACAACCTGTTGCCATTCATTAGAAGACATGTGTGCCACATAACCCTTTCATTTCAGGAGTTTATCTTGTGCTTAATGAGCTATTAACCAAACAACCCCACAATTTAATGAACAAATATAATGGATAGAACCTTGGTACTCTTTGGCAACAATCCTACCCATGTTTGTCTAGGGTTTGTAACAGTTAAGGGAATGTAAACTGTGTTTTGGATGAAGGGATTTAGTTCTTAATGGACAGAGCTAAACAGTCAAGGCACCAACTGATGTTAAATGTGAAAGTTTATGAAATGTTTCAGCTTTTAGAAACAGATTGTTGTATACAAAAGATGAAGGCAGTTCATTTAAAACACACGATGACAACAAACCCTAGATTTAGTCTTATATCCTTTAAAATATGAGTTATTCTGCTTTTCATGAATTGAGCTGGATGGATAATCTGGAATATTGATAACTTTGGACGGGAGGCGATGAGAATAAAGGACTCTAGGTTACTACAGCAGCTTTTTGTAGCTACCTGATTACCACTATTCTATTCTTGTTGACCCTCTACTGTTTTTTTTAAACTTGATGGAAGCAAAAATTTACTTAGAGGAATTATTCATGGACTTCCATGAATAAATATCTGTTCGCACCAGCTTATTAACTAAAAGCATTCTAGAGATAAATACAGTGAATGTTAATGAAAGGGTAAGAATGGAAAATTGTTTAAGTGGCCAAAGAAACTTTATCCTATTGTGATGCAAGCCAAGCTATGCCAGCTATATGTAAATGTATGCAGTAGCTTGTGTGCATGTGTCTACTTTGAAGTTGCCATCTGAATTTAATTCTGCTTTTGTGATTAAATCAGGCCATTACGTTTAATCTCACTTAATAGTAAGAAACGCTCTTTGTTGTTTTCTATAGGGAACATATTCTGCCCCTAACATATACAGCTTGGCATTCACACTTTACTATTAATCCCCGATGGCCGATAATTGCTTCATCTCCAAGTTCTCTGTCCAATTCACAAGAGAACTGATTGCAACTATTCTTCCTCTATACATTAATGCACTGTTTTGGTCTTACTTCTTTGGCTCAGTGAACCCTATCAAGCTGTCCACATTTTCTGGGAATGTGGATGTATTGTAAGTTGCTAAATTAAATTCGAGGCTGAACCCCCCCCCCTCCAACCTTCTACCGCCCACCTTCCGTAACCATCAAGTTAGCTGATTGTCAAGTTAGCTGATTGTCAAGTTAGCTGATTGACAACTAAGACTATTTCTTCCACTTAGAAACTTGAAATAAAAAGGCAGAAATGTGTGTGTTGTGTGAAACTCCAAAGTCTTTCTACTTATACGTTCATTACCACAGAGAAATCAGTATAGCCACCAGGGTGTTCTTTTATTAATTTTCCATGCGTTAGTTGTGAGCATTCTCTGATCTGTAAGAATGAGTAGAAAATTCAGATGCATCTTAACTGACGCATCAGATGGAAAGTTCATTTCCTCCATTAGAAATTAGGTTTCCCTCCCAAATCCTTAAATCAGAGGTGAGGAACAAGGGGACCTCCACAAGCTGGACTGCAATTCCCATCCGTCCTAGCTCAGAAGAGCAAGGGATGATGGGAGTTTTAATTCAGCAGCATCTTCTAGACTGAGGGCAGCATGCTTCTACATTTCCTTAAAGCAACCTTGCCTATTATGCTCTTGTAGCATAGGTCCAAATTGGCTTTTCTTGCAGTCTGTCATAAAGGAGTTAATAACATGACAATCTTCCCATTATAACAAGAATTTTGAAAATTTTAATGGATAAAGATTTTAAGGTATAGCTTTCCTTTTCCCCTTCTGTTTAATTTATTTAATTTATTTATTTAGAGTATTTTTACCTTGCCTTTTTCCTTGGAAAAGGACCCAAGGTGGCTTACAGTAATGAGGGACAATATATAGTCCAGTACAATTAAGTACAATTAAGACATATTCAAGTTTGAGAACTTGGAAATGAGGGACAACATTAAAGCTACAAGAGAATGCAACCAGTTAAAGAGAGAATAAAAATTCCATATAAATGTTATTAGTGATGGAAACTAACATTGAAAATAGTGTTGGTGCAATCACACAAGGTTATAAGTGGTTATAAACACAAAGTCTATTTGACCATGTATGATTGGTAGATTCATATAAAAGACACATAATGGGTAGTTCATCATTTAGGGAAAGCTTGCCTGAAGAGAAAGGTCTTTGTCTGTTTCCAGAAAGACAACAGAGATGGGGAAGTCCTGGCCTCTAGTGGGAGGGAGTTCCAGAGTCTGGGCACAGCAGCCATGAAGGCCCTTTCATGTGTTCCCACCAGACTGTCTCTTTGCTGGTCATGGACCATAACAATACTAAACTAAACTAAACTAAACTAAACTAAACTAAACTAAACTAAAC
>JAHTLZ010000021.1:4791868-4837594 GCA_023846285.1 Phrynocephalus versicolor
ACTAAACTAAACTAAACTAAACTAAACTAAACTAAACTAAACTAAACTAAACTAAACTAAGCATTCTATTAAGCAGAGCATTGAGCAAGTAATAAACATTACATGCAAGATTCTGTCTTAGACACTTGTTCCTGGATTTAAGACCAAGATGATACTAGGCACAAAATGATTAATGTAATCCTTACAATTTGGTTCACAGCACGTCATACAATCCCTGTACCTGTCTTAGCCTTAATTGGCCATTCTCCAATCTGGCAGAGCAAGGGAAATGGTCTGCCTTTCCATCATCTTACACAAGGTCCACCCAAGATATTTTGCCACATGCAGGCAAGGACAAGATGATGCTTTCCACGACTTCTCAACAAGGCGTGAGTCTTAGTTTGGGCAGCATATTTTCTTGGGCCTGAAGAATGTGCGCACATGCTCTCTCTTCCTTTCTGCATTCCCATTGATTCTCAGTTATTTACCTGCTCTTTAAGATTGCTTGGTTCCAGTGGGCGGCTGTCTAGCATGTTCCGCAAACCATGTGCTGTGTACACTGCAAGGCTTTCCTTCAATGTCTCGGAGGGCAGCTTTATGCACTACCACAAAGAAAGCAGCTTCTTGGCAGTTAACGGCTTGGCTGTTTCTGAAGAGCTCTCTTTTAAAGAAGGCAAAAGCCTTTCCTGTGGATTCAGAGGATGACTCCCAAGAAGGGTGCCTTTCACCTCCCTGCTAAGAGATGTGTTGGGAAGGCAGCGAGGTGGCTTATGGGTTTTTTTTTCAAGAGAAGGGCTTGGCTCCTGGAACCCCTCTTGGCTTCCCTCAGATTTCCCCAGGGAACCGGAGGAATTGCTCCTCCTAGAAACAGGGGGCTGTTCATCTTTTACGTAGACTGCAGGGGGCGCTTTGCATAATTCCCTCAACACTTTTCAAAGCTCCAAGTGGGCTTCTCCTGATCTCCAGCTCGGTTCTGTAAGCAGCACAGCCCCAGAGGCTTTCCTGAAGTTGTTTGTGCTTCCTCTGGAGCTCTGCGAAGGAAGCAGGAGATGGCTGTTTCTCCTAGACCTGAGTGCCGCTGACATTCCCCTCTGAGCTTTGCCCATACAGCCCAAAAGGGACAAATACTTCAGAATGGGATACAGAATGGGATGTGACAGGTGGCACTGGGGAAACAAAGCTCATTCCCAGGTCTTCATTGCCTGACTATTTAACTTACTCATGGAGTCGGGTTGAGAATCATTAATATTTGAGTCATTTGTCATATTCTTGGTTTTAGTGTAATGGCGAGTTCCCAGCCTGTGGAACGCCCTGCCACAGGATGTGGTGATGACATCTGGTCTGGATGCCTTCAAAAGGGGATTGGACAGATTCCTGGAGGAAAAGTCCATCACAGGTTACAAACCATGATAGAGATGTGTAATCTCCAGACTTAAAACCGGGGTACTTCAAGGGCCAGATGCAGGGGAGTGGTATCAGGAGACAGATATCTAGTCTCATGCACTCCCAAACACATCTGGTGGGGCCACTGTGAGATACAGGGAGCTGGACTAGATGGGCCTTTGGCCTGATCCAGCATAGCTCTTCTTACGTTCTTATGTTGCAGCATTGCAGTAAATCGACTCACCTCACCCATTTCTATGGCTCTTGTCGTCATCCTGCTGCACTTCAGATCAAATCGGAAGGCACCCTCTGTAGCTGCTTTACACTTTCCTCTAAAAGTTGAGTCCACACACTTGAACCAGAAGCAGCAGCCACTCGGCAATGTGTCAGTGGCACTGTGGTCTTCCTCTTCCTCTGGCCAAGTCTTCTGTAAGCTGCAGTGGGGAATCTGACCCTCTTTTCCCAGTCATGTTGCCACTGGTGTATTTCATCTGTCTTCAATGTTACCTGTTCCCAAAGTCATGCCTGCCCTTTCCAGGCCATTTTTTGCCTAGATGTACTGTGTATCACGACATCTTTTCTTCATCATCCTTGCCGTAATTCTTCTGACCTCTGAACAAAATGATCCCCTCGTTACACCAGGGGGAAAAAAAAGATCGCGTGGAGGAAAACAAGACATTTTGAAATCTAGAAAAGGATACTGCCTTTCTAAAGCCTTCCTTGCTCTACTTACAGAGTTTTGGATGGCACATTTGGGAAATATGATAGTAAACCAATGTGGCTCTCATTTACAGTTTTCCAGCTTTCTTTTCTTCCAGGCAAAGGTAACAAAAGCTCTTTCTTTCCTTCTGAATTAAAGAGGATAATTCCAAGGTGCTGGAGAGACCAGAAAACATACTGTGGAAGTAAAAACTTGGAACCCATTCTATTTCACTAAACACAGTAAGCCTTGCTTCTGAAATGTGGCATGTAGGACTGGGTAATAAAGCCTCCCACTGGAGAAGTGGCTTGGACGATGGCTGAGAAAATGTGACACTCCAAGGAGTCTTTTCTCCACATCTTTCAATGATTCTTCTTTACTTCCCACTACCAATACTATTTTAAACACAATAACTCCACAATGTTTTGTCTTCCAATGCAAAGCCCCGTGTTATAGGGAACTGCCAAATCTACCTACCCCAACCGTATTACTTCTCTCATTATCACTTGTTCAAAAATACCTAATTATTCTGTGGTCCCTTCCTTGATGCTAGAGTATTCTAGTAGGGTCAGGTGTTGTCACTTGATGTTATCCTTGCCTCTTCTCTGTAAAAAGATGTGTCAAGCAAATGGGCCAGCCACAATGTAATGTACCTGACAGCTCCAACTTATGTGGAACTGCTATTCCATATGCGGTACAGTACTGTGTTGAAATGAATGGCATCTACCGTTAAGCATAACTGTGCTCTGTACAGCCTCTTTCTTCCAACAATGCAAGCTGGACCAGAGAACCTCCTGTTCAATATTGGCTTGCAAAACTCAGCGCTGACTCATCAGGTGACTAGTATGGTTCTTTAGGAATGGAATTTCTAGGCAGGGCCGGCGCTAGGTTTTTTTGCGCCCTAGGTGAGGGACGAGCAGCGGCGGGTGTGGGGGGGCAGCAGGCTGGCCAGCGCCCCCTCTCCATTTTGGCACCCTAGGCAACTGCCTAGTTCGCCTTAATGGACGTGCCGTCCCTGTTTCTAGGCATGGCACAACATAGCTGTTGACCAACTTAAGTGGGTTTGAGCATTGTTGTTTCATTAGATCAATACAAAGGCTGATTTGCAGAAATGAAACACAAGAAAAAGGAATGACATTACATTAAAATTATTTTATTCCAGACAATTAAATGCACAATATTGCACCAAAGTAAATGGGTGGGTGTGGTGACAATAAAGCTAATTGGAATCCAAGTGTATTTCCCCAACACAATACAAAGTCTGTCCATCCATCATGCTCCCTTCTCGGATACTATTTCAAAGAGCCTTATGCTGCATAACCCTCTTTACATTGACTCCAAGGTAATATTGCAGCTACTGTCACATGAGTAGAGAGGGCAGGGTGTCCTATTTATTTGTGCTGTTTATAATCGTGCCGTTCCAAACTCTCAGAATTTCCTACAACCACATTCATTTCAAAAGTGAAACAAAACCATAAGAAGATAAATGTACCCATTTAGACGCAAGTCTATTTAAAAGATCAAACACTGTTGCTAGATTTATATAGCTTCATAAAGCCAGAGAACTGGGACAGGTTTGGATGGAAAGGTATCTAAAAGGTTTCCTTTTGCTCTTCATTATATGCCTCTTTAAATTGGGCAAATTATACACTAAACCAGTAGATATTTTTAAAACATATCTTCAAATGGCAAATAATTTTTTTTAAAAAACATAACATATTGTTACATCAGCATATTAGAATATCTTCTTCTGGAATTTTGTATTTTTCTAACAATAGAACGCAGACATCCAAAACAGAAGTAGAGTCTAACGTTAAAATCAACGGTAACACAACAAAGGAGCTACAATACAAAGTCAGATGTATTTAATTATTATTTTTCTGTCCCTAAGACAATGTCACTTCTGCTTCACTCTTCACCACTAAAGCCTTTATGGCCATGTGCTCTGGAAAATGTTACAACTTCATATCTTTACAGCTGAAGTCCAAGGTGGGAACAGTACTCAGACCAATTCACTCAAGGGGGCTGGCTTTTGAGCAGATGTTTATAGGATAGCACTGAAAGGTTGAAACCGGAAGGGCATCTCCAGAAAGGGTGAATGCCATTTACATCCCTGGAACTAGGACTCAAACACGGTTTGGAATGGTGTTCGGTGCACCTGTCCCTTTTAATAGTTGACTTGGGTGTCAGTCTTCCAGGAATAATTGGGACTTACATTTGGATAAAGGTGGAGGGGATTGGGCTATACCACTCATGATAGCCCCGGTGGCTATATTTCCAAGTAGAGTATCTAAACAAGGGTGGAGATCCATCTAGAAATAAATTAACTGGGAAGCGGGGTCGAGGTTAACGGTCTCTGATTGCCGAGCTAATGATCAGTGTTAATACTCGCGAGGCCCAGGGAGAGGAACCCGGTTGCGGAGCTGGGAGAAGTCAAGCATTCCAGCAGCGCCTTTCAGGCAAGGTCTCGGGTGTCCCAGAGACCCTTTGCCTGCGGGAAGCTTAACATGCCTCTGAACAAAGCGGCCCGAGCTTAAAGGCGCGTTCCCTTAGAATGAGTGGCGGTGGTGGTGGAATCAGTTTCACGGACTTTCTTCTGAAGTCAGAGGGTGGTTGACAGTCTTACGCGCGGTCGCTTTTTCCTGCGCTTTGCCAAAACGGCGCTTTTCGTCAAGTCACTTGGGACGGATGACACACCTTCGTCTCGACTTAACAACACTCCCCCCCGCAAAACATCCCCCCCCACTTCGCCTTGGTCGGCCAGCTCGGGGGCGGAGCCGAGCGAGCTTGCCCTTGGGGGGGGACGACCCCCCCCCCACCAAGCAAAGACGGGACTTCGGGACTTGAGGCCCCCCTCTTCTCTCCGGGCGGCCGCGATGGTGCTGTCCAGCATCGGCCCTTGCCGTGGTCCTTCCAGCCCAGGCGTCCCTCCTCCAGTTCCCCACCGCCCCTCCCGGTCGGGACCCCTCCCTGTCGGCCGAGCCAGCTCCAGGAGAGAGAAAAGTGTGTGTGCGCGCGTGGGCGCGTGTCGGGGAGGGAGGCGCGTCACTTGGGAAAGGGCGCCGCCTGCACGGCCGCTACCCCCAGGCCGGAGGAGGGCACCAAGTGGGGGAACTTGCAGACGCCGCCGCAGGGGCAGAGGCTCGCCCCGCCGGACAGGTGGACTTGGGCGCAGGGCGGCTCCTCCAGGGCCACTGAGAGGTATTTGCTGGCCGAGCGCAGGCTGTCCGGGTGGGGATGATGGTGCTGGTGGTGGTGGTGGGGGAGGTGGCGGCCCAAGGGGCCGGGCGCCGTCAGGAGCACCGGGCTCGGGGCGGCGGCGGCGAAGAGGGGCAGCCCTGCGGCCAGCAGCCACCTCGGGCCCCCTCCGGAGCCGCTCAGGTCGCCCAGGATCCTGCGGAGCTCCTGCAACGAGCTGCCCAACAGGAGGATGTAATTCCTGGCCAGGAGCAGCGTGGCGATCTTGGAGAGTTTCCGCCCGGGCGAGCTCTGGCAGTGGGCGGCCGAGTAAGGCAGGATCACCTCCCGCAGGGCGTCCATGGCCAGGTTGAGGTCTTGCATGCGCTTCCGCTCGCGGCTGTTGATCTTGCGCCGCAGCTGCTGCTGCTCGCTCTTGGCCTCGCTCGACGACGGGCATCCGCCGCCCACGAGGCTCCCAAGACCCCGGGCGGGCGGCGGGGGCAGCAGCTCCGGCGCGGCCAGGTCGGCCCTCTCGGCGGCGGGCTTGTTCAGCAGCAGCAAGGCGGAGGAAGGCGGCTGCCGGTAGCTGGCCAACTCGTACCCGGGCGGCTGCCGCAGCATGATTCTCCCGCGCCACCAGCAGCTCGCCGGGATCGGGCTGGGCGGCTTCCGCGGGCAGCCCGATAAGGCATGGAAGCGCCCTTGGGAAGAAGGGGGGGGGAGGGCAGGAAGAGGCGGCCGCGGGAAAGGGGCGGGGAAAGGACCCTCCCGCAATTGGCCCCGATCTGAAGGAACGGGTATTTCGCGGAACTCCTTTAAAGCCAAGCCCGGGTTCCAGCTCAGGAATGACGGGCGCCAGCCAATCGGAGCATAAACCTGGGCCAAGAGAGGTGCCCATTGGCTGCCAAACGGCGGGGGCGGGGCTTCATCATTGGCTACCGAGAAGTTTTTTGTAAAGTTTCTGCCCTTTCAGAAGTCGGGATGCTCTGCGCATCTGAATCCAAACTTCTTCTTAGACCAGCCTAGGAGGTGACTCGCTCCAAAATTTTCGAGCGCGGGGAGAGGGCTACCCCGGTCACAAGTATCCTGTTTGCAACGATTCTTGTCCATTTCGACCAGGCACATATGTTCGCTTTTTTTTATTTCTGGTCTCTCTTCCTGCGCGTTGTTCGCTTGCAAGAATAATAAGTATTTGCCCTAGGAGAGGAATTTGTACGCTGTCTGTTATGTTAGATCACTCTCTCACACACGCGGGCACACACCTTTTCCTTGCCATCTCTTGAAATAGCTTAACAGATCCTGACCCCCTCTTGTTAATAAAACTGCTTAAGAGCAGACGTCACCTGTAAAAACTGGATTTTAAAGGGTCGGTGTATATTCAACTTCAGAATGTTCACCATGATTTTGCTGCGTCTCCCAGCCTCATTGATCCATTTGATTATGATTTTTTTTCTGAAGAAAAATATGAAGTGGTTCGTGTGGGGAAACTCTGGATATAATGGGTGTTTTAAAAAGAAATTTCATTTTAACTGCCTTGATGAATTTGAGACCAAAAACACCAATATTATTTTAAAAAAACACAACAAAGCTGGTTCATTATTTATGTACTGTGTCTGTACATTCAGAAATAATGGAATCTGCAGATTGGCATACAGAGATGTAGTGGAACAAAGAGCTCAGGGAAAGTTACTTTCCTGAAATGCAGTTCCCAGTAATTACAAGCCAACATAAATCATTGGCTGTGCTGATTGGGGAAGTCCTAGTTTGGAAGGAAGGAACAGGCAGACTTTTCCAAGCTGTAGTCTAAACAATGCAAGGCCCTTCAAAGCAAGATTCTGCCCAAGCAATGGGTGGGCAAAACTGCAGCCCTGCAGTGTAGCTGGCCTTGAAGCCCCCTAAAGCTGTTTTTATGCCTTGGTTGCCCTGCATCGTCATGTGCCATTAAGTCAGAACCAATTTATAGATTAGTAACCCTAAAAGTGCTCTCAGAGTAAGTGAGATGTTTAAGAAGTGTCTTTACCAGTTCCACACCCTCAGGGAGCTTCCATGATTGCTGAGTGGGGCTTTGAACCCTGAACTCCTGAGTCCTAGACTATCACTCTGTCCACAATACAAAACGGGGAACCCCCCCCCCCAGCTCTCCACGCATAGCCCCCCCCTTTTCAGGCAAAAAAGGGACTAGACCCATCCAAGAGCTGTAACCCTTAAGTCACAGTGTTCTCCCTATGACTTAATATAAAAATCATTTTTAAAAACCCAGAAATGGACTTTCAGTGCACCCAGTTTTTTTTCTTTCCTTTTTGTGGGTGGGGTTGGGTAGGGTATGCATTTTGGCTATCTGTGTGGCTCCCAAAGGGTTCTGGCAACAGAAAATTACCACCACCCAAGGTTATCTGGAAGTTGAGTTATGGCCATCTGTTTTCTTGAGAGATTGAAACGTTTCCCTACTCATCCAAGCAACTTTGTCAGTCTGAGGAAAGTTAGGGGCCACGCCTCCAATTTATAGTTCACCTTGATTTCCTCACTGGGTCATCTGTCAGTCCCTGTCTCCATTTAATCATGCTAGTGTATAAGGTTTTGTATGGGGTGATTGCACTTTTAAAAAATAATCTTCAAATTTTTGTGAGATCCCAAAGCAAATGCATTAAACTGGTATTTGTGTCACTGTAAGCACAAGCCAGCATGGGACAGTGAACAGAGTCCTGGACTAAGATGTAAGGCACCTGAGTTCAAATCCTTACATGGCCATCAAGTCAACCTTTTCTCAATCTGATCTTCATGGTGTTGTTTGTGGGGATCAAGTGGGGAGGACGGCAGTCATGTACAATACCTTGAGGTTACTACAGTATAGGCAGGATATGATGTAACTAGAGGACAAGTAAAAGGACCACAGTTTAATCCATCTTGAAGCCCCTCTTTAGAAACATTCTCCCAGAGAATGGTTTTCCTTGCCCATCTAGCATCCCTACCACACTGCAACTGTTATGATTTGGTTGATAGCTTCTCTGCACTCTTCAGGTGGCATGAAGGAAGATTTATTTGTTTCTATAGGAGTGAGCCAGGACAGCCCAGTGGGTGGGAGCAGTGGGTGAGGAGTTCAATTCCACCACTGTGTCTCCTGGGAGAAGAGACAGCCTGTCTCTCCTTAAGCAAGCTGTAGAGTCCCAGGGCACCCCCGAAGAAGCAAATGGTAAGCCACCTTTGTGTCCTTTATACCTGGGAGATCCTGGCACAGGCTTGTGTCAGTTGGAATTGACTTGACAGCCCCTGGGTATTATTAAGCCAGGATCATCTTCTCCAGCAAAGTATGGGGCATCTCTAAGACCAACAGATTGACTACAGCATGACGTTTGAGGGACATGGGGCTCACAAATGCTTTAAGTGACCCTGGAACCATTAACAAGCTCAAGACACTTTGCTGTCTAAGGTGAATCCTTCTATACACTATTGTGCAGATGCTGAATGGATCATACTTACTCCATTATTAGGGATGTTGAGCATTGACCATTAGTCCTGCAGACAGTCCAGTTGATGGGACCTGCACAGGCGATGTGGCCTTTGCAGTTCTCTTGTCCAACACAGAGAAAAACAACCTACAGCTTAGAACAAGAAACCAAGGGCTGCCTCTGTTCCCCCACCCCCACCCCAGTTTATCCAGTGTGAGACAACTGCCTCATCAAGCTGCCTTGAGGGTGGGCCTAGCTTCCATTTCCCCATTCTTTGCCACTGGAGTTAGTAATAACAGCCTAGCACTTTCAATAGGGTTTCTGATCTTGAAAATGGAAAGTCCCACTTGTTCTTTAAGCTGAAATTCACAGCTGAGATGACTAAATCCTAGATTCACATGCAGGCTCTAATCAAACTGTGAACTAACTGGGGAAAATAGTACTCCTACCTCATTAAAAAGCATTAAAATGTATTTTCTAAAACAAAAACAATTAACATAATAATTATGTGATTATTGCAAATATGGATTGTTGGCTGAGATAAATGAGCACAAAGAAAGCAGCAATATTGAAGCATGACACATTTTCTAGGTTTAGAAAAAAAGACCTTAAAACACTTTGATCTGTGAACGCTTTGAAAGAACCTAATTTCTTCTTCAAATGAGAGGAAAATTACAGTACACTTTTGTTGACAGATATACAGACACATAAATGCCAGTGAAAACTACTGTACATCTGTTTTCTTTTTCTTTATCTAAATAACTTTCAAATGACCAGTCAAACATTCACTTTAAATGGCGGGATAGGTTTTAAAGTGTACTTGTATCTAAAAACGGCCAAGCTGCCTGAAAGCAGTGTGGTTCAGTGTGGTGTGAAATGGTGCGTACAGGTCTATACAATCCATTTCAAAGAGCTGGCTTTCTTCGCAAGGGAAAAAAAAAGGGGGGGGGGAAATACTGTATATCCTTTGAGCCATTCTGTGCTTGGTAGCTGAAGCCAAACGCTACAGACACTCTCCCCGCTGCACTAAAAGGGACCGTTTGCTGGGAGGACTGTGGCTGATTTATAGCCTAGCGCCCAATGTCCTAGTCAGGGCTGTGCTCGCTTTGTGGTGGTGGTGGTGTGGCGTGCAAGCGCCTTTCTCAACCCAAGCCTGGCCGTGTAACTTAAAGTCTCAGTCAGTCCAGCCTCAAAAAGATGTGAGTGATTCTGGCCGGTGCAGCTTGGCTTCCAGGGTGTTCCAAACGGTTAAAAGGAACCCTTTCACAGAGACACATGGCCAAGTGTGTTCAAAGAAATGAAGGGGGGAAAACAAAGGGAGCTCTGAAGTCATTTCCCTGCACTGAATCCAGCCATCCGGTTCGGCTCTTTCCTCATTGAATAGACAGAATGCAACAGGAAGAACGGGACTGAAAGAGAACAAACGTGAGCCAAATGGACTGGCAGAGGGACCTGAGAGAGAAGGCAGCGGCAGCTTGGTGCTCAAGTTCTATTCGCTGCCCTTGGAATGGGATGAATGATACATTATCGCATCCAAAAGGTAATAAATGTGTTGGGCTGAAGTGCGGTGGCCAAGTTCTGAGAACACCTGCAAAGTCGGGGGAGGGGGAGGGTGGGCTTTGGAGGTCCCAGCAGCCCTTTCTTTCTTAGAAGCAGACGGCCATACAGTGGACAGAGAAGGACTCTGTTCCCTGTTCGGCTCCGTTCCTTTGCTGCTGGCTTGCAGCTCTTATCAATTGATGCAACGGCCATTGCCTGCTGCCCTTCTGCATAAAACGCCATTCAGTCAGACGGAGAAAGGAAGAAAGCCAATGGACAAAGAAAAAGAATTCAACCTCCAAATGTGTCCCAGGCTGCACTGACACATCCAATGCCTTCACCGGGCATCCTTCTACAGGCACCGCGACAAATTTCCCACCCGAGGTGGGCAGAGTCACTTTTTAAACTTCCGGCTCTGAGAACAACCTGGACAGAATGGTCACTGGCTTTCTGAGGTCTCCTTATAATGGTGCTTAATTCAGGCCATGCTGTCAGTGGGCTTCTGGAAACTTGTTGAAAGCAACAAAATAAAAAATAAAATCACTTTCCTAAGGCATGTGCTTTGCCATAGCCTGGGTCTTTTCTGCCCCAGAACAATGCTGCTTCCTCAGCCTGCTCTGTCACCATGCCTTACTCCTCCTTTTCCCTTTGTCCTGGTTAAGGAATGCACCTTATATTTGCCCAACGGTGGCAAAAAGGCTGGTTTTGCTAAGTTGGTGAGATGCTTCTGCAGTTGACGGGAAAGCAGCAGATGGCTCCCTTCGTGGCTGCTTCCCCCAGACTGAGGCACAGAAGGAGATGACATGGAAAAAGCAAACAAGGAGACTGCATGCCTTTGTCTGAGTGTGCTCTTGAAGCCATGATGGCCCCAGGATTCAATGCAGCATGCATGCATGCCCACACATACACACACACAGAGAGAGAGAGATTATTGGAAATAATGTCACAGCTTTATTAGTTATAGCAGCAATATCCATGGTCTGCCGTTGGGGGATGGATCCACAGTATCAGGAGACAAGATGGTTTGCTCAGTGGTGTGAGCACCAAGCCCCAGCCAACAACTGGGAGTCAACCAGGAGAGATGGTCCACTGGAGACTGCACAGGTATATGGCCACTGAAGGGTTCCCTGTTCCCTGGGGGCCGGGCTGGGCCTCCTGCATCAGGCCTGAGCATGACCATGCGGTCACCTCCAGGTCCCTTAAGAGGATCCCCAAAACACTGGGAAAGAGCGGGTCAGTCTGTGCATGCCAGCCCCCCCCCTTGGATCCAATTCAAACCCCATGGCTGGTCCTCCTATACAACTGCAACAGGATTTACAACAGAATTACAACTGGTTATATCCAGCCATGCCTTGTGTACGGAATACACAGGAACTATCCAGATGAAAAATGGGATACTTGCAGCTGCAATACTTGCCTCTTAGGTGGCCCATAGGCTCCAGTGTGGTTCTCTCAGCACTGTTAGCCAACAGAGAACTGACTGGAAGGGGCAGTGTAGCTTCTGGAGTCCCCAGTGCCAAGCAGGGACACACATATAAGCTGGCATGTTAACCCACATTTGACCTTGCCAATAGGTCACGAATCCTTGCCTACAGGGACAGTGGCAGAAGCTCCATCGGAGTTTGGACCCTGCAATAAACCCTAGCATGTTTTCAATGTGAGAAGGGCCCTGCTAACGCCTTTTTGTACATTGGATGCTTCTTCTTGAGTATGCAGAAGCATATGGTGAACAGGTGAACACATCACAATTTCAACAACACGATATTTTAATAAATACATTAAAAATATGTGCTACGAAACCTCACTTTGGTACTGAGTCTATCATTGCAGTTCTTTTCTGAGAGGGATGTTATCTCTTTGAAGTCAATAGAGCTTTTCTTCTGAGCAGCAACATTCAGAATCACATTGTAAAACATGTTAAAATAATGGTATACATGCATTGGGTCTGTATCTCTTTGCAATAATAGCATATGTTTGGAAATATTGAATTGTTATGATCATGCTGATGAGAAATATATAAGGGCGAGAAAGGTGGACAGAGGGAACTCAGACACGCATTGTAGATGTTGCAAATTTAGTCTGACCATCCTTTTCTTCCACCAGTGCTTAATATGTTTTATTAAGGCGGGATCAAAGTTTCTTATTTGGGAAAAATATCAAAGTTTCTTATTTAGGACAAAATATTTTGGGAGACCAAATGTGCTCTTGGGGATTATTTCTTGCAGCCGCAAGTGACATGCCTAACAAGTTCTTCGGAGCAGATGAGAAATTCATGGGCTGTTAATAAACTGTAACTAATCAGTGAATGCTGCTGGGTTGTGCTCACACTGCTTGGGGCCACAGGTCCCTGGGAGAATGAGCACTTGCTCGCCCTTGAAGTCAGCATTGCAGAAGCCTGGGTCAACTCTTGGTGTGTCTGCGACAGTGAACAGACATATGTCCCTCACACGGCTATGTAGCATATTCATTTAAATTACACAACGATAGCATATAACACTCTTGATGGCAGAGCAAAACTACAGTAAGGCTGGCTTTCAGTACATTAGGAACAATGTATTCTAAACACCATCACGTTGAAATAGACAAGCGCTTAAGCTTGGCTGGGCTTTAGTACTGTCTCTATTGAAGTGCTCTTTTGTATTGTTATGAAGCCTAAAGGATATAGTTAGCAATTTACTGATTTTTTTGGTCATTTTAAAGGATAAATAGCTATCTCTCTGTTTGTCTCTGTTCTCCAAAATAACTGAAAGCACAAGTAAATCAATAATATCCAATGTTAATATCTGGCTATTTCGAAGAAGAACAGATCCACTCACCTCCCCAACTCACCCATCCACCCACTCATCCGCCGCCCACCCACCCACCCGTCCATCCGTCAACCCGCCTGTCTGTCTGTCTGTCTGTCTGTCTGTCTGTCCATGAATAGTTCCAGGGTCCTCCACAGACGGAAGGCCTCCTACCATTAGTGTCAAGCATCCAAGCCACACATGTCCATTGGCAGCACAGGGAAGCACACAGCCTTCATGATTTCCCCCTCCCTCCCTTGGCAGTCCCTAATTGTCTCCTCTCCAAATCTGCTTCCAAGTCATGCCCCACCTCCAAAACAGAATAGAAAGCAGTGCAGGAAACACATTACAGGGGCTGATTAATAAAGGTTTGCATTTGGAAATGCTAATCAGTCATAAGGTAAGCATCAATTATATGCTTTGTATTTTGGGCCACCCAAAAATTTGCCACCATCTGTAATTTCTTTCTTCCAATAGAAAACCATACTTGTCTCTAGGCATAGTTAAACTGGTGGCAGAGATATTTGAAACCAGTCATGTAGATTATTTAAGCATTAGCCCAGTGGCATAGTTCAACAGTAACAAAACCCAATGGGCACGAGTGTGCTGAAGATATATAACTGCTAAATCAATGCCCTACATTTAATTGCCAGTCACAATCAAGCACTGAATTGTAAATTAGCTCTACTTGGAACTAGTTCCCTCTTGTTGGACCTCGCTACTGGATTTGGCACTTGTTCGCTTTTACGTGATTAATTCTTAATTCATTAATCCTGGAAATGACACAGAAAACTTAAAACCTGACAAAGGAGAGGGGAAATCGGATCTGCTTTTTGTTTAAGGATATCACTGTGGCAGAGAATCTATAAATGCAATGTGAGTCGGGTGGTGCACTTGCCATGGAAGATATTGTATGGTTTATTTCAAATGGTTACTCAATTGGTGCACAAATTAGCTGAAGGACAGGTCATTCAGTAGACTAAACATTCATGGACTGAGATGAGAGCTGACTAGTTTTTGGATTAGCGAGTATAATATGACCAAAGCTTTCTGACCAAATCAAAGGACATGGTGGGTATGAGCTTCAGTTCAGGATGTACATTTTACTGCAAGTAAGAATGTAATGATTGTTTTTGCATCCGTTAAGCTCTCATGCAAATCCAACACTGTGATCAATCTGCAGCCTGGTAATGTTTCATGACATTGATGGATCTCCTTCTCTTGTAGCTGAATCAAGGCAGAGAATATGTTGAATGAAAAGGCACACTTCTTACTTTTAAGGAGCACTCTTGTGCACTGGGCCTGATCCAATTGTATTGGTTTTGGCGGGGGGGGGGGAATACAATGATTGATGATGCCTGGGAAACTGAGGTCTGCTTAGGAGCAAAGTCTCTTGACTCGGAGGCCTCACCACAGATTCCCTGCTGAGGAAAGGACATACATGGGAAGGGACAATAGAACAGGGTGGCACATCCGGACAATCCCTTCACATGCATATGGTGAATCCTGGCTTGACAGTTCAAGAAGAGGAGGCCAAAAGCTGATGGGAAATTAATTCTCAAGAGTTTGTCAAGACACCTCTAACAAGTGAAGATAAATGGCAGAACAAAACTTCTAAAGAGAAAACCAAGAAAAGGGATGCAAGGCCTGGAAGGATGCTCCATTTAACATTTGTGTCTATCTTTCTGAGGAGCAGGGCAGGGGAAACAAAGGCTTAGAGAGAACTCTGTGTGTCCAGGTGATGCCAATATTCATGTATGGTATTACATCCTTGTGGTTCAAGGTGAATTTTGGATGAATATAACTGGATTAATAGAGAAATAATTATCAGTTAAAACACTGTAGCAAAATACAGTATTTTGTATACCTTGGTTCAATCATCAGTCCCAATGAAGACTGCACCCCTAAAAATCAGAAGGCTGAGACTTAAAAGGAGAACTATGAAGAAATAGAAATGACGACAACAACAAAAACAACAACAGTTGTTGTTTGGTGTGGTTGCTAACTTTTTATACTGCCTATCTGCCTATCTGACAACACTGGCACTCTGGGCAATTTACAACAACTAAACACAATAAAACAAAAATGCACAATAAATTCAAATTAAATAAAATAAACACTTCCTCCTCTGCTCTGAATAGCCATCTAATCTGCAGAAATCATCAGGTGAAGCTTTTCATGTACAGAGACCAGCAGATGCACCTGATTATGGGGGAAAATACCAAAAGGGAGTTCTAAAACAAAAAAACAAAAAACCCCATAAGGATGGTTTAAGCTCAGTCCCTTCAGATGTTTTGGATGAAAGTTCCACAATCCTAAAATATTTGTGGCCCTTGTAATTGAGGATAGGAAGCTGGCAGCAAGAGTCTGCAGCATGATGGGACAGAGGGAATTCTCACTGAGAAATTAGGAGGAAAACTTACATTCTCTAGCAGCTGCAACCAGAAGATCCATCAGAGAGAGAAGGCAACCAGGCCTCTCATCCCCTCCTCCTTCATTCCACAGGTAATTACTGAGGCCATAAAGTTGGGGGGATAGCCAGAGGCTGTGCCTCTGACACACGCCTCATGTGGCACAAAGTACGCATTTAGTGTCACAATGGGCGCCACAGATATTGCTCAAATACCAGAGTAAAACAACATGCAAGGCAATGTAGGAAAATTTATTGTTACAGTTTTGGGTAATGGAAGACTTGGCCATCGTGACGTTCCTCAGCATTACAGAAGAAGGAAGGTTTACAGGGTATTGATAACCTCCAAGGTACATGCAAATTTGAATTGCTCTGAAAAAGGTAGTGACAGGATCCCTGGACTGAAAACTTTGCTAGTAAATGCATAATCAGTGGATGGGAAATCAACCATCATTCAGGACCTGATCCTGCAAGAACGTGCAGATCTCAATTGCATCACAGAGACTTGGCTGGATGAGGCTGGGGTGTCAACCTCACTCAACTCTGTCCTCCAGGTTTCTCTGTGGAACAAGAGGCCAGACCAGGGGGACAGGGTGGTGGAGTTGGCAATAGTCTACTGCAACTCCATCCCTCTTGCTAGATGACATGTTCCCCAATTTCCTGGTTTTGAATATATGTACTTAAAAGTAGGAGCCAGGGACAACATTGGAATTCTCTTGGTGTATCGCCCTCCCTGTGACACAACAACTTCTCTACCTCAGCTTACTGAACTGATAACTGGGCTGATATTGGAGTCCCCTCAGCTCATCGTGCTGCGGGACATTAACATCCATGCTGAAACACTCTGTCAGGGGTGTCTGAAGACTTCATGACCTCCATGTCAACAATGGGCCCGGCCCAAATGGTATCTACCTCAACCCATCCTGCAGGCCACACCTTAGACATGGTCTTCTGTCCTGATACGGATAGTGGGAGCATTGAGGTAAAGGAACTTTCCTTAGTCCCGTTGTCCTGGACAGACCACTATATGGTGTGCTTTAGGCTCGCTGTAACTCAGAGCCTGGTTGGGGGGGGGGGGGGTCAGACAAAAGCAGTACATTCCAGAAGGTTGATGAATCCAGATGATTCTGGGGGAGTTTCTTACCTTTCCGATGGGTGATTCTATTGAATCCTTGGTTGAACTCTGGAATGGGGAAATGAGCAAAGCCATTGACCAGATAGTTCCTAAACATTTCCTTCCTCAAAATAGACCCAAACTGGCTGCTTGGTTTACTGGGGAGTTGGCAAAATTGAAATGGGTGGCCCGTAGTGCTGAAAGGTGTTAGCGGAAAACCCAGATTGAAACAGACAAAGAAACAGTGAAATGCCTTTGGAAGGCTTACTCCAAGGCCATGGAGGCAGCAAAGAAATAATTTTTCTCTACCACCATTGATTTTGCACAAAATCACCCAGGGCAGCTTTTCAGAATAGTCAAAAGTCTGCCAAATGCTGACCCATGGGCAGATAACAAAGACCACTCTGTATCTCACTGCGAAGAATTTGCACAACACTTTATAGGCAAAATTGAACAGATCTGGACTACCTTGGATGCTGCTATTGGTGTAGAGCTTGTAAATAAAACACCCCACCCTCCTTGTCCTATATTAATGGATGACTTTCAGCCCCTACAGCCAGATTATGTGGTCAGGACCCTTGGGGAGATGAGGGCCACCACATGTGTACTGGATCCTTGCCCCTCACGGATTATATAAGCTGCCAGAGAAGGTATGGCAGACTGGTTAGGAAGAGTAGTGAATGCCTCCTTACAACAGCAGGATTCCGACATGCTTAAAGGAGGCAATTGTAAAACCACTGTTAAAAAAGATCTCCTTAGACCCAATGATACTGAACAATTACCAACCTGTATCAAATATCCCATTCTTAGGGAAAGTTCTAGAGTGGCTTGCGGCCTCACATCTCCAGAGGTTTCTGGATGAGATAAACTATCTGGATCCTTTTCAATCTGGCTTCAGACCTGGCTATGGGACTGAGACAGCACTGGCTTCATTGGTAGATAACTTATGCAGGGAAATGGATAAGGGATCTGTGTCCCTTTTGGTTTTTACTACACTCTCAGCTGCTTTTGATACTGTATCTAAGAATCCCTGTCCTTGGATGGCCAGATGATGTTGGATAACTATTCCCAGAAGACTTAGCATAGACAATGGTCCAGGCCTATGCATCTGAAGTAGAATGCAATGGGGTGTAGCTCATGATAAATATTATGCACACAACTGAAGCTTTACAATCATGGCTAGCTTTGTAATGTTATACGTTTACTATATTTCAAGTACAGTACCAATGTTAATATACATTTGCCATTGTTCTATCTCTCTTTTCACTCTGATTTCACCCTACAATTATGTACAATGAGCATATACAGTATACCTGGGATTGAGTATTGTAATTGAGAATCTGAAAGGTAATTTAACCCTCAAAAGCCCATTTTGAAAGAAAGCGGTGAATCTTAAAAGACATCTATCTATCTATCTATCTATCTATCTATCTATCTATCTATCTATCTATCTATCTATCTATCTATCTATCTATCTATCTATCTATCTATCTATCTATCTATCTATCTATCTATAAAAGATATATATTTCCTTTTTCTTTTTGCTGCAATGGGCACTCTCTGAAAATGACTGCACTTACAGTGTGTGCCTCTCTTCAGATTCCTTTAGAAGAATGAGAGCCAACAAGATGCCCAGCCTTGAGAGAAGCAGCCCTTTGCCAAAATGGCTGACCAAACTGCCTTTCTCCCATAAGCTCCAGGAAGTTAGGCAGATGTATGTGTGCCCGGACATTCATTGTTAGGCCTCCCTCAGGCTAGGCAGATTTCCCACTGGGAAGGGAGGAAAAAGCCGGCTTGATTGACTTACTTGAAACTGGAACCGCTGCAGCACTTGCTCCCCCCCCCCAGCCCGCCAGAGCCAGGAGTATTCTTACAGCCATCTGTTGCCGTTTGCATCACATTAGCACATTAACACCCTGCTTTACCTAAATATTATACTGTGTCCAGAGCATGCAAGACAGTTAATACAATAGCCGGGCTTTCAACCCCCCCCCCTTCATCCATCCATTCAACAGAAAGAAAGACACAGTTGATGCTGAGCCACCATGCACGCACATGCACACACACACAGAGAGAGAGAGAGAGACAGAGAGAGACAGAGAGAGACACAGACACACACACACACACATCAATAAGAGTGTTTCCATTGAGCACAAGTTACACTGAATCCAACATCTCTCAGCCACAGGAGCGGAGCCAGTATCGGTCTCCCTGTACCAACCACTCTGTGTTTTAAAAAGTTCTTGGGAGGATCTCTCCCAAGTGCCTTTCACACCTCATGCGTGCACAAAGGGAAAAGGCCCTCTTTGCCGTAATGCCCCAACTGTGGAACTCCTTCCCCTCCAGATGCCAATGTGACCATCTTTAGCATGGTATCAAGCAGCCGATGGCTGTGTCTCTCCTGCATATTTAGATGAGAGAAAATCCATTGATTTATACTTGCTATGTTTAATAGTCACAACTTTAAAAATAAAATAAAATCAGGGCAGCCATTTCTTATCACACAATGAGTCACACAACTGCTGTGTGATAGGAAAGGCTTATGCTGTCTTATTGGCTTGTGGCAATTCTTGGCTAAAAATGACAAATAATGGTGGCTAGAGTAAGTAAAAGAATCCCCACCAACATTTTAGTTTGCAAGGACATTTAAGTTTAGTTTATTCTTGCATATTGTACTGCTATTTAAACTCTTGCATCACTGTGCTGGTTTTTTTATTCTCTGTTAGGATTGTATTACCATATTCAGGCCCTCTTTTTGTACAAGTTACCTGTTTTGGGATAAAGTGTGATTTTAACAATTGTACAAAGCCAATATGAAGATTATGCATATTAATAACTTGGATGTTCTCTAAACATGTGATACCTAAAGGAGTTGATTCTCTTTCCCCAAAAAACTCTTTTTGAAAGTGGAACTTGTTATCTGAATCACAGACAGCTGTCCGTAGTTCTCTGACACAAATACTATAATTTGTACTTATGGCAACTCTTTTCAGTTTACTAGGTAGGGAGTACTCAGAAGTGGCTTGTCATTCCCTTCCTCTGGAAGCATCCCTGGGACTCTTTGTGACCCCATGTCCATGGAGTTTTCTTGGCAGGAATACTGGAGTGCTTTGCCAGTTCCTACTCCAGGTGCCTACAGCACCTGGTGGTCTCCCATCCAAGTACTAACCAGGGCTGACCCTGCTTAGCTTCCAAAATCAAGCGAGACTGGATGTGCTTAGGGCATCTAGGCAGCTGCTCACAGGAGGTACCATGGGGGAAATGAATGCCCCATCTCCAGAGCTCAGATAACCACAGAGCTATCTAGAAATATCACTGAGGCTGACTCGAGCAGTTGAAATACCAGAATTTTTAATTATCAGAGGCAGCAGTGGTATCAGAAGTACCACCCCCTTTAAGCTTCCTTGCTCCTCTGATCATTGTTGCAGCCTCCTCAATACCTGGGGAATGAAATGAATTTTATGCATATGCATAAATCGCTTTGGTTGCTTGGGCTTGTTCTCAGGAAAAACAGAGATTTGCATCAGGAGGGGTTTCAGTTCACAAGCAGGGAGTGGCATAAAGTAAAACTAATCAGGTGTGATTGGAAGCATCACGCGGTCTCACTGCCCCGGTCTGTAACTTAAGATGCTCTAATTTCAAGGCTGTATCTACAGAAAATGCAATAAAGTGGTCCCTCTGGGATGCTCATCCTTGCAAGGCCATCAGGTGAACATATGGGAACAGCACAGGGTTGATGAGGTTGGCAAAGGAGGCTCTCCTCTCTCTCCAGACATCCTTGCTGATCCCCATTCTCTCTCTCTGTTGCGGTGTTCAAGGGAGCTGGCGGCAGAAGGGAAACACTCCCATGTTCCTCACCCATTCCACTTAAACCTTGATCTTCTCCAGCTTGGTCCCAGGGACCAAGGAGCACTGAGCTGCCACTGCAAGGGGTAGCCCTCTCAAAAATAAGACATCCCCTGAAAATAAGACCTACTTACAGTTTTGCCTCTTGCTGAAAAATAAGTCATCCCCTGAAAATAAGGCCTCCCTGATAATAAGATAACAATAAATGTGTACCGTATTCTTCTTCATGGAAAAAAAATCCCCTGAAAATAAGACCTAGCACATATTTGTGAACAAAAATTAATATAAGACACTGTCTTATTTTTGGGGAAACACGGTACTTGTTTGTTACTTTTGCGTCCTGCCTTTCCTGGAGAGAGCACAGGGCAAGGTGCATTGATTCTCCCTTTTTCCACAGTTCTTCAAGGTAGGACAGGCTGAGAGTTGATAATCTGGATGTCACAGATGCCTGTCAATGGGGGCAGCAGTGAACAAAGTTTGTGACTGCTGAAGCCACAGATAAGAAGGTACAGATAAGCAGAGCCCTGCTGGTTCAGGCCAAGGGCCCATCTAAGTCCAACTTCCTGTATCTCATGGTGGCCTCACCAGATTCCTCTAGGAGCACATGAGACAACTAGAGACCTGTCTCCTGATAACACTCCACTGCCTGGCATTTTGAGGTACCCTCCTTTGAAGTCCAGAGAGAACTGGTATCCCCATCATGGCTTGTAACTTGCAGTGGACGTTTCCACCAGAAATTGGTCCAATCCCCTTTAAAGGCATCTAGGCCACATGCCATCACCACATCCAGCAGCAAGGAGTTCCATAGATGGTAGAAGTGAGCCTTTTACAGAATACAGGTTTACCTTCCAGTACCCAATGGCCATTGCTGAGGCTCTTATTCCAGTCCCAAGCCTGTCATTTAACACTCAAAAGCTGTGATTCTAGTTCCAAGGACTTCAAATTCAACTCCACTGCTAAGAGCAGTCATTCAGTCAGGGTCTGAAACTGCTACTCTCCATTCTTTACAATGTATTGATTTCCAGCTTCTACAGTTCCTTAGCATAGCCTGTGTTGGCAGGGATTTCTAGAAGATATGGTACAGATCATCTGGGGGACCAATAGTTATCAGAAGCCAAACTGATAGTTATGCCTAGTGGATGGATGAGATGAAATCCTTGTGGAAGCGGGTAGTGGGGGAAAATATTCATCTGACCTAATGGAGAAGCGTTTCCCCCCTTACAAAGTAGGATTATTCTCCTTCCAAAATACAGTAATTCAGGCCACCTCCGAGACCGCACTACTCAATGCGAGAAGGTCGCAGCGCTCCCACAGCCAGGTCTTACAGGACGATCGCAGATTTGAAGACTATCCGGAATCAAGTCCTGTTGACTTAAGCTGAGCTTACTCCCAGGTACAGGCTAAAGCCCCGCAGCCCTTGCCAGGGTCTGGTTGGTGTCGGGTTGAGTTTAGCTGAGCTAAGGAAAAACATACTCTGAACATGCTCAGAGGAGCTCCGTGATTTATATCTCATCTGAAACTCCCAGTCGGAAAAATGATTATTACCTCTGGTTGGGCTTTCAGGGTGTTAACGTTGAGTGTGCGCACTTCTCCTCTCCAGGGTTAAACCAGGGAAGTCAAGGGGGCGGCAGGCAGGAAGGAGGAACGGGATGCGAGCGCGCACCAAGGAGGGCAGCCTGCCCATCAGCTCCGTCAAAGGAAGTCAAGTTCTCCGCCATTTTCTCCAAAGGGTGGGAAAGCATCCGTTCTGCACCTGCAAGTCAGGGAGGTAGCAATTCTGCAGCAGGGATGCTGCTCATCCCTGCAAGGCCAGCAGGTGAACATATGGGAGCTGGAGACACCCCAGGCCGCGGGAGGAGCCTCGGCGAAACGCGACGAAGCGGACTTTTGAACTGGGCGTTTCCCGCACGGTGACGATCCTCGAAGCAAAAGGCTTCCAGTGACCGAGCAGAGGAGAAGCACAAGGAGGCCCGCGGGGTGTGTGTGGCTACGAGGGAGGCCTGCCCTGGTGCCGTCTGTGTTTGCGGACGCCTGCCCGAGAACCCCTGGGGAGGGAAGGAGGGAGGGAGGGAGGGAGGCTGTTATCGTGTAAGGACAGGTTGCCACTTTTGGTCATCCCGTGGATGAGGGATCTCAACCATGGCTTGCCCCCAACTGACCCTCTCAGCTCTTCAAACTCAAGGCTAGGGGCTTCCCTTGCGGAGTCAAGCCATCTCCTATTTGGACTCTTTCCCGGCTGCGTTCAACTGCCCAAAGTGTGGCAGCCTCTGGTTTCATCATGCTGACCGTCAGCGATAAATACAGTGGTACCTTGTATAAAGAAATTAATTCGTTCCAAATGAAATTATGTTAAGCAAATTTTCCTTTATACAAATTCCCATAGGAATGCATTGAAAACAAAGTGATCCCGTTTTTATGTTGTACAGATTCGCCCCATAGGCAATTATGTTAAGCAAATTTCCCCTATCTCTGGAATTTTTTATGTTGTACAAATTTTATGTTATACAAGCTGTCTGTTATACAAGGGTCCACTGTAGTTCAGGTTTGGTTTGATCTGGGGCCCACTTGTTTGTCTTTCGGGCAATCCCGCCCAGCTCTCCTTCAGCACCATGTGTCGAACGAAAGGGTTATTTCTCCCCCTGTCAGCTTCCTGAACTGTCCAGCTTTCAGGCCACGGTGGGCGAGTCCCTGGTGATCATCGGCTGTCTCCAGTTGTGATCAGAGTCTCACGGGCGTCCTTTGCCTCAGGTTGGAGCTCTAAAACATCCAGAGTCGACCTGCCGCCTTCTTGGTACGTGGGAGGGCGGTGGCTCTTTCTTGGTACGGTACAACATTATATTTACCGTTGAAACAAAAAGTTACGAAATACAAATGCAAGAGTAGGCTATAGGCAATACCTTTAAGGGCCGCTCATATTTTTTTAATTAATCGATTTTGGGGGTAACCGCTCCGGAATCCTCCTTCGGGACTTGTTTGGGGAAATGGTGGCAGGAGGATAGGGGGGGAGGGAGGGGGGAGCATGAACAGAGAGATACCTATAACTACTGTCTGGCAGTCAGAAATTCGGCAGGAGATGCTTTCCTACTGAATGCATTTGTGTGTGCTTGGGCGGGGAGGGGGGTGATGATGCACCAGTTGAGTTACCCTGCCCTGCCAGTGGCTCTAATGCTCGGTGGCAAGTGGCTAAGGGGGATGTGTGGCCGCCCAGAAGCGGCCAGACTGGAAATCCTATTATGGCCCGCCCTTGATGACGCTGGCTGGGGCTGCTAGGAGGTGGAATCCTTCCCATTCCCGTCCTATGTATGACAAGGCGGGGGTGGGGTGGGGGAGGGGGGCAAACATTGCCGTGGGGGGGGGGGGAACGAACTGGTCCTTTGCCCAAGCTCGTGTGACTGTTGTAACCCGACTCCGCTTCTGGGAGGGCCCGGGCCCTTGGCTTCTGCCGAAAGAACGGCAAGGAGAGCAAACCTCCCTGCTCAATTCCCGAGAGATCGTCAGGGGCAGGACGGAGAGTAGCTTCAGGAGAAAAGGAACAAACCGGCGGAGTTCCGGTTGGGAGTTAAGCTCGGCTGCTTTGTGGTGGAGAGAACCCATACTTGCCCCTTGTATCTGGAGGCATGGTCGAGTTGCGATCCCCAAGGCCCAGCCACGCCAAATAAAAAAGATGGCATTCCACCTTGCCCGGCCTGTCTCCCAGCTGTCCCCACTTTGTGGTGCTGGCAGACAAATCAGTCTTCCTTCTGAGGTCAGCATCTCTAGGGGAGTGGTTCTCAACCTGTGTGTCCCCAGACGTTCCTGGACTGCAACTCCCAGGTATCCTGACCAACTCAGCTAGTCCAGGAACATCTGGGGATCCACAGGTTGAGAACCACTGAGCTAGGGCAAGGCTCCGCATTGCCTGGTCCGTGACGCATGGATTTCTGTAAGATTCCCCTCCAAAGAATGACAGGCAGGATTGCATGCTCTGTGCCTCTTTCCTGGGAAGTAGTGCGGAGGTGCTGCCCTTTGGCCCGAGGGTGCTCCTGCTCCCGATGAAAGGGCACTGCGCAGATATCCCACCTTTTGGCCTCCACAGGTTTTTGTGAGGGAGGAGAAGTGACAAGGGAAGGTCCCTCACTGATGCTCCCAAACTTCAACGCCTGGAACACACAGAGGCTACCATCATTCTAGAGCAGGCATGTCCAAACTTCGGGCCTCCAGATGTTTTGGACCACAATTCCCAGAGTCCTTTGTCATTGGCAATCTAAGCTTAGAATTCTGGGAGTTGTGGTCCTGCCTGTTCTAGAGCAACGGTTCCCAGTCTTGGGTTCGCAGATGTTCTTTGACTACATGTCCCAGAAATCCTGGCCAGCACAGTGAGCAGTGAAGGCTTCTGGGAGTTTTAGCCCAAGAACATCTGGGTAACCAAGTCTGGGAACCAAGGCAGGCACTGCTAGGAGGCCGCAGGTTATCTTGGGGTACAACCTTCCAGAGTTTCTGAGGAGTACAACCCTGACCCCAAAGGAAATTTCATTGACTGCATGAAGATTGGCTGTACTACTAGTGCAGACTATAGGCAAATTCCAGTTGTTAGTCTCAGTTAGAGTGGCTCTCTAGATTAATAACTAAATTATAACAATGTGCCTTGCAGTTGATTCTGACTGAGAGCAACCATGGTTCATCTGGTATGAGGTACTCAGAAGTGCAGTGTGGTGGACAGAGTGTCTGACATGAGACCTCTGGAGACCATGCCACTTGACCTTGGAAACTCACTGGGAGGAGGTTGGGTGAGGTGCCAATGGTAAAGCCACTCCTTGGATATCACACATACCACCAAAACCCTACAAGGGTTGCCACAAATTCAATGCCCACATATCACGCACCTTCTGGGATTCTGCAGTTTGGTGGGGGTTGCACAGGTGGGCGTCTTTGCCCAGGAGGCACAGTGGGAAACCCAACTTCAAGAGGCTTCTCTGTACGCAGGTGTTCCAATCCATTGGGCTCTCCAGTGAGCTGATGGATTCCAACGTGTAGTGTGTGCACGATCTCCAGCTTAGAAAAATGGTACTTCAGGGGCCAGATGCAGGGGAGTGGTATCGGAGACAGATGTATGGTCTCTTGCACTCCCAGAGGCATTTGGCGGGGCCACTGTGAGATACAGGAGGCTGGACTGGATGGGCCTCTGGCCTGATCCAGCACAGGTCTTCTTATGACCCTCATCAGGTTTTCTAAGGATGAAGTACTGTACTCAGAAATCATTCACCAGTCCCTCCTTCTGGCAGAGCTCTGGGACTTCGCAGGCTGCACCACTGACAGAGAGTGAAACCTCATCAACCACATGTATCCCCCCCCCCCAGGCAGTCTTGGTTGGCTGATTTGCCAGAACGCAGAGGGGGGCATTTGAACCGCTGTCTCTCTAGTAAGATGCCCATCTCTGCTGATCTATACTGGAACGTTTAAACTGGTGTAAATTTACATCAGTTCAGTTGTGCAAACCCCATCGATTTGGCTTCTGTGCTCTAGAGGGAGCAGAGACTTGAATGTAGCTCCTGATCTGCAAAGACGTGGCCCACCCAGAACAAATCTACAGGCTTTGGCAGGTGTACTTCGGCTGGAGTTGGGCGGGTGGAGAGAGAAACATCCCTACAATGACTTTCTTTGGAAGGGAATGAATGAGGAAGCCCAGAATGCTGGCCTGCAATGCAACCAGCTCTTGGCAGTCAAGAATCTGCCCAACCAGCTGGATGCTTTGTGAGGCTAACCAACAACACCCCTCTGTTGAGCCTTTCGGTCACATCAACAGCATACCAAGAGAGAAGGGGGTGGGGGTGGGGAAGAGAAAGAGCGTCCTAAAGTCTTGTGGAACCAGAGGGTGTTTTCACACGTGAGGCTCGAAGCATCCTTTCGGGTGCTTGTCAAAATCTAGCATCTAGATTTTGTACTCCAGCAGTACTTCATCCTTGATCACCATGATTTTCCCTTCCAGGCTTAGCATATCATTAGCAACCTGCACAAAGAGCCTTGAGGGAGCAGAGCAGGGCCAGTCCTCCAGGAGGCAGCTGGAGCCCCATGCCTCAAGCACCAGATTGGGGCCCCGGGGCCGGTGAAGATCTTGAAAGGGCAAGAAATACTTATTTGGTTTGTGCTAAATGAGGAAGGAGGGGGAAAGAGGCAATTGATGTGGGGGAGTGATGCCAAAATAGCTAAGATGGCTTTAATTTGCTTACTTGAACAGGCAGTCTTGGGCCGGTCCTCCCATTGAATAAAGTGCTCATTGCATAATGCTGCAAAGAATTACATCTTAAAACGCTCCTTTCCTGTTCACACACAGAGAGACTCTGCTTCCTTAGGGAGATCTGGTCAATCACTTCTCTCCCCCTCCCCTCCTCTGGTTCTGCATCCCTGGACTTCAACAGCTCCATCACATCATAACATTCAATGAGCACTAGGTATTTAAGGTACTAGTTCTTCCTTATCAAACCACTTGGGCTTTTGTTTTTGTTGATTATTCCAGTTCTTGGCCTTTGGTTTCATTTTTTTTGAACCTGCAAATATTTCTGGTTACTTAGGTAGACCCTGGCGTATGTAAAAGAGATTCTCCCTTATTTGGGGGCTATCTGCTTATTGTGCAAAATAATAATCTTCCACAGTCAAGTTTGCTACCAGAGAAAGCAAGGGATGCAGGGAAATCAAAGCCTCCCAGAGCTTTGGGGGTTACAACCCTCAAATCAGGGATCTTCAAAACAGGCATTTGGGCTCACCGCTAAACTCCCAGGCCAGGAGGCCTCATTTCACAGTCGTGGGGCTTGCAATTAAAAGGACATTCCCCGACGGTGTCCCTGTTCGGCGAAGCAGGCAAGGGGCAAACACCCGGGTTTCCTCTAACAAGATACGTGTCTGGAGACGGGCGGCTGCTCGCCAAGCACGTGGTAGAAGGGATCCTGGCTGCAAGCCCCCCCCCCCCAATCGCTTGCCGCCGCCTGGAATCATCGCAGGGTCCCGGAAGCGATTGCTTTTTTGTCAGCGGGGTTAGCCTTCAGCCGCTTTTCGCTCTGAGCGAAACGCTAATAATGAAATGCGGCAGGCAGAAAGCAACTTCGCAGAACTGAACTTTCGGCAGCGAGGCGATGAGTAAGAGGGATTTGCTCCGTTTCATTCCAGGAGACATCCGAGGGTAGGTGCCTCCTAGCACAAGGGCAGTATGTGTTCTCCGTAGGTCTAGAAGATGGTAATGAAGGGAAGTGCCCCCCGATGCTTTTTTCGGAGGTATATTCGTGCCCCTTTGGTGTCCCATTTACTCTGAAGTTCATCTTCTTTCTCGAACTGAAAGAAGAAAAGATTTCCACAGCCAGATCCTTCAGCAACTTGAACCGGGGAGAACTCAGGTCTTAGTGACGTCAGCCCCCAAACCCCGGGCCGGTTACAGCTCGCTAAACCTCTTAACGGGTCCAGATTGGAGGAGGCATTGCCCAGGGCCAGACCACCGGGAAACCTGATCTCCTCGGGCTGATTGCCGAACAACAGGGGCTGAAGCTTACCGCTTCCTAGAGAGCAGACCTTGTCCGGGACTCACCGCAGGCAGCAGTGGGAAAGCACACTTTGCGCATGCTCGGAAACATCTAAACCTACGCCTTAAAATCACTTATTTTCAAAGGGCTGCTCCTTACTTATCTAATAGCGGAGTTGTACCTGAATTGCACGAATCAAACATAATGATTTTTCACTTACTCAAATCTTGTCCTTATACATTACGAATAGAAGGGAGGAAGCGTGGTCCAAGAAAACAGCCATTTCGTTGGTCAGAGATAATGAGCTCTAAAAACTTGGAAGAAACACATAATAAAAGTAGACGATGGTGGTGATAAAGCGTCCTGTGCTGAACAGAAGCTAGCAATTTTCTAACCCCTGTTAGCTTCAACCGTATTTCAACTGGACTTCCCTGAAAGGCAGGCTCTGCAGCTAAGCAGAGTAACCTCGCCGCGGGGTGGGGGGGGCAGAACTGGAAACAAATTGTTAGTTGTTTAACGTATTGCAATTTTATTTTTGCGGATGGAGGACATGAATTTGTGAACTCCTGCTTCTTGGACCAAATTCTAGCGGACCGAGAAAATATGTCTTTTGATGAGCCTACTGTTTGCAAAATGCCTTTGGGCCCCTCCTGCGGAAGAGTGGAGAGCTGGTTTTACTTCTGGATCTGTAGTTGACCGACTCTTTGGAAGACGCCCGTTTTTCTCGTGCCTGTCTCCTCGCAAGCACTACCAGTCTTTGTTTTTTGTGTTTTTAAAAATAATTTATGAGCCGCCTTGGGTGTCCTAATTAGGAGGAGGACGACTTAAAACTAAGATAAAATAAGAACAGACTGGCGAAGCTGTTCCGACGAGCAGGGAAACGTTGCAGTCTCTCAAGAAAAAGCAGTCCAGTTGCCATGACTCAACTTCCAAATAAAATATTTTTTGGGCTTTCCCCTTTTTGATCCTGCTGTCTGGTTTCACTGATTTCAGCGCAACGCTCCCCCTCCACTGCTTAAGGTTGCAAGCGTTCAGCTGCTGTCCAAGTAGGAGTTCTGAGCTTTGTTACTCGCTTCTAGTAAACCCTCCTCTGAAATCAGTGACCCTTCCTTGTTTTCCCCAGGGCTTGCACCCGGTGCAGGGCAGCCGGGAAGCGAGAGGAGATTAGATGGGGGCCCTCCTGCTGGGAGTTGTTCGCACAGAAAGCTCTCCTCGGATGAGGGGGGGGGGCTCTATGGCAAGAAGACTAGGACTGTGTCCTTGTAGAGACTCCTTCTTTCGAGAAAGAGGAGCTCTCCAACCAAACTTCTGGGCCTGCCTTCCCTTTGCCAGGGGCGCGATCCACAGGATTCTGTAGAAATCCAGAGGAATCGCTTTATTGGGGGGGGGGGAGGAAGAGGCTCGCTGGCGCCTCCCTTGCCTCTCTCCAGAGCAAGTTGCGCAGAAACTCAGAGAAAATGAGGTCCGGAGTTGCGTCCGAAAACGAGGGGAAACCCTGTGGAATGGGGGGGGGATCGTGTGAATGCATCTCACCGTACAGTCCCTGGTAAGATCTACACGGTGCCCGCGTGAAAACGGGTTATGTGTATGGTCTCGGAGAGATTCCCCTCCTGGCACTTCCAGGCTGCCCTGGTCAGGAGCGCGGATCCAGTGCGAACACTCCTGGAGAGATCCAGGGTCGTTCCTTTACTTTCGGTGTCATTACTGCGCCGGACGGACCCTGCGGCCAAACTTTCCCTAGGAAACAGAAGGAAGCACGGCGCCCAATTGTACAGGATTATCTTCTTCGGGGAAGTAAGCCGCGGTCAATTCAGTGGGACTTTCTTTCAGTAGTCCCGTGGGTGCAGGATTGCAGCCCACGAACGGTAGCCTTTGCCCCTCCTCTGAAAAGCCTTCGATAAAACCGACTGACGGCTGGACAAGGTTACCATTACAACTATAGTACAAAAGGTATCTTTGCAATCGATAATTCTGAAGCGTGAGACCCTTGTCACTCCATTCTCAGGTGGTAGCTTTTATTCGAACTTCTTCTCTACAATATGGCTTAGAAACACGTCTGGACCTTAGAAAGTGAGTAGATTGAATAATGGGTGGATTCTAGCCCTATAATCTCTTGGCAATTTCACAGATCCTAAAATCTCGTTTAAAAGCCAGAGCCCTCGGAATTTAAGAGGTAAAAAATATTCGCGGAGGCAGGTTAAATCAGGATTCCATCTACGCCATTAGGATCGCGTTTAGGACCCCCGTGTATGTGTAAATTCCCTGCTGTCAAGTCTGAACCGGCTTATAGCGACCCTAACAGGACTTGGGAGGTAACAGGAGATATTTAAGGCGCGGTCTTTCCAGTGCCACTCCCTCCAGTGCGTTTCCAGAGCCAAGTGGGGATTCCAACCCTGAGCTCCTAGTCCCTCCATCCATGCTCTACACCAGGCATGTCCAAACTTCGGCCCTCCTGATGTTTTGGACCACAGCGCCCAGAATTCCAAGCCTGTATTTCCAATGGCAAAGGACTGTGGGAGTTGTGGTCCAAAACATCTGCAGGGACGAAGTTTGGAGGTGCCTGCTCTACACACAACACTGGGAATGCCTGTTGGATTTTTACTGGGGAATAACGCCCCAAGCACATCCGATCTTGCTTGATTTCGGAAGCTAAGCAGGGTCAGTCCTGGTTAGTACTTGGATGGGCGGCCACCAGGGAATACCAGTGCTGTAGGTGCCTGGAGTAGGAACTGGCAAACCACTTCAGTATTCCTGCCAAGAAAACTCCATGGACATGATGGAGTCACCTAGAGTAAGTAGGTCAGGACTTAGCCCACTGAACACAGCGACACTTCCTTCACAATTCAACGATGTAGAGACTTCCTGGGTTCCTGGGAGGGAGGCGCTGCACCCAAAATGAATTCGGATCGGTTCAGCAATCCAGCTCCCTAAGAATAAGGCCTCGGTTCTGCTGAGAAAGGTCCACTCTTTCGTTTTTCCGAAAGAGTCCACCTTGCCCCACTTCCAGAAGAAAACTAGGGTGTGCGTGCTTTCTGTCTTCTATTCCACTCTAAATACCCCCAAAAAGATTCTCTCCCGCAAAAAGAGCAACCCCGTCCTTCTACGTCCCATAAAAACAAAGCAGCAACAAGTAGCGCGTGGTTTCGTGGTTTTTATTATTTTAAATGTCAAAGGTGGACCACCTTTTTTTTGCAACGAAACAATAAATATTATTTAACATTTTTTTCATTTCTTTATTTTATATATATATATATAAAAATAAACAGGCGATAAAAAAATCTCTTGAAGGTGACAACGCTAGGAGAAAGAGGAGAACAAGACAGGTTATTCCGAAACAAATCTGGAGGGGAGGAAAACAGGAGGGACCCGAATACCTCCGCCCCGGACCCTTGGAAAGGGAGGTGGAGGTGTGGAGTTGTTTGTTTGTTTGTTTGTTTGTTTTTGACAACCTGTTAAGTTTGGGAAGGAACGAGCCGAGTTAGGTAGGGATCATGAAAGGAAGACGCCCTTAATCCGCAGAAGAAAATGTGAAAACCAAGGGCTGAAATGCTCCAAATGGTGCCCTAATATATATCGGCAAGCGCCTCTCCCCAGAAGCGGCAACAGTGCGTATCTTTTGCTTAACCTTAATACTCTAACAACCCCGTTCACTCCAGTGGAGCTTAACTCCCGGGGAAGGAAGGGGTGTGTGTCAGATTGCAGCCTGGTGCTTGGCTAAACTACAGGGAACAGCCCTCCGACCTCCGTCCCGAACTTATCTATCCCTTCGGCCCGCTACGATCTTACACACACGGCCCGTCACACTTGGGAGGGACCGAAGCCCCACTGCATGCCATCTCGGAAGCACAAGCAGGAGCCGAGACCGGCTGCGCGGTTTCCCCGATTGAGAAGTGGAACCCTGTGGAAGGGCTTCCCTTTGACGGGATCTGGTCCCTTGTTTGGAAAAGTACTGCAACCCCATTTGCTTGAATGGCCACCTCCTCGCCCAGGGTTCCAGACTGCGCTGACATTTGAAAAAAACAACAACAATTGAGACCAGTAAGAGCAGATCTGGGCAGATCTGGATAGAACCCCTGGGAAGTCAACTTTTTTGAAACTGGGGGCGGAAGGGCCTTCCATTTCCAACAGGTCTCATCCTATACCTCTAGAAAGTCAGCGCACCCCCAATCTAGTGTGAAGTGCAGGCCAAGTTTGGTACTTACAAGGCGGATCGTTCTATATCCACACAGAATCCGAATTTAAAGGTAGATACCTTAAGCATCCGATCTTGCCGGATTTCGGAAGCTAAGCAGGGTCCGCCCTGGTTAGTACTTGGATGGGAGACCACCAGGGAATACCAGGTGCTGTAGGCGCCTAGAGTAGGAACTGGCAAACCACTCCAGTATTCCTGCCAAGAAAACTCCATGGACATGGAGTCACAAAGAATCGGTCAGGACTGTAAGGACACAACACACACACACACCTGCATCTATATGTAAGGTCCCTCATACGGTTGTTATATTTCTGAGGTGCGCAACATTCAGAAATAAAATAAAATAAAATAAAATAAAAGTTTTTTGTCCCCCTCCCTTCTTCCGAAATAAGATTCAAGACGAAAAGAAAACACGCCTGGCAGCTTCCATCCCTCCAGGACCGAGGCCAACTTGCGGCCGCCTACTAGCAGGAATGTCGTTTGCCAACAAAGCGGCAGGCAAACGAGTCCCAAACCAACGCTCGGTGAATTTTACACACAAAAGGGGTGGGGTGCAATCAGAGTCGAGGCCCTGCAGTTGGAGGGGACTCCCCCCTCTCCGATCCCCGTCCAAGTTCGCAGCAAGAGTTCGCAGCGAAGGGAAGGAGCCGCGTCGCCCGGTCTTTCGGGCTTGGTGTCTTCAATTTGGTCTCCAGGACAATCGGAGAACCTACCTGGGCGGGCTTTAAGGGGAGGCCGCAGGTGATCCCAGTGGGGCGTCCCAACGTTGTCGGTCCGGAAGGCCAGCGGTCCCTTTTCGTGCAGCCTGTAGTTCTTTGCTTGGGAGGAGGACCCTCCTGCACACACACCCCTCCGCCCGCCCGCCCGCCCGCGTTTCCCGTTGCCGGCTCTCATTTGGCGTCGCTGGTGAGTCTGGGCAGGTTAGCCGCGTTCATGCCGGCGACGTGGTGGTGCGACGGGGTGGCCACCTGGCACATGCTGCACGGGCACGGCATCCCTCCCCAGTGCTGGAAGCTGCTGCCCAGCGGGGCCGAAGCGGCGGCGGCAGCGGCGGCAGTGGCAGCAGCAGCAGCAGCGGCCGCGGCGCTGGAAGGCGACTTGAGGAGGCTGTGGCTGGGTCGGATGGAGCTGACGGCCGAAAGGCCTCCGGATCCCGGCAGGGTGGCGCTGGAGACGGCGGCGGGAGGCAAGATCGGGTGGTGGACGGCGTGGGAAACCGGGTGGCTGCTCGGCAGAGGCGCCGAGTGGCCGACCATGCCCGCGCCGGGACAAGCGGCGGCGGCAGCCGGGTGGAAGCCCGCGGCGGCGGCGGCGGCGGCGTGGTGCCCGCCGTAGATCTCGCTGAGGAGGCGCTTCATCTCCTCCAGGGAGTTGGTGAGCATCAGGATGTAGTTGCGGGCCAGGAGGAGGGTGGCGATCTTGGAGAGCTTGCGCACCGAGGGCCCGTGCGCATAAGGCATCACCTCCCGCAGGCCGTCCATGGCGATGTTGAGGTCGTGCATCCGCTTGCGCTCGCGGCTGTTGATCTTGAGGCGCAGCTGCTGAAGCTCCGGCTCCGTCATCTGCTTCTTGTCCTTCTTGGAGGCCGAGGAAGAGGCCGAGGAGGACGACGAAGACGACGAGGACGACGAGGGCGATTTGAAGGCCAACTTCTCCACCATCACCACCCCGGCAGCGCTCATGGCGCTGCGCAGCTCGGCGCTCAGCTCCACCGGGGAATCGCTGGGCGTCGAGCTGGAGACGGCCCCGCCCGCCGAGAACCCGCCGCCGCCGCCGCCGCCGCCGCCGCTGCTCTTACTCCTGGCCGACACGAAGAGCTCGTCGGGTTCCGGCGAGGAAGGGCGGCTGGACACCAGGCTGGCATCGGAGTCCATGCTGGCCCGCACCCTGGGCTGGCCAAGAGGCTGCCTGCCTGCGGAGAGGAAGGGAGACAGAAGCGCCCCGCGTCAGTCAGTCCGTGGCCAAGGCCAAGGCGTGGCCGTGGCAATGCGCGGGGGATTCCAGCGGCCAGGCGGGTCCTCGACTCCAGGGCTGCGGCTCCTACGCACCAGAACGAGGGCTCAAGGAAGGGAGGTTTACTCCCTTGCAGACCGACTCGCGGGAAATCTGGACATCAACTCAAGTGCGTCTTAAACACCTGTTCGACCAGAATGAATGGAACGCATTTATAGAAACGTGTTCCGCTGGAGGTAAACAGGAGTTTCGCTTATATCTAGCAAAGGAGATTCCCAGTAAAAATGAGTGGCCTTGGTTTCACTTTCAACAATGGACCCTTGAAGCCCACTGATCTCAAGTTTACTGAATCAAAAGTTATTTGGGTGAATCACAGCAAATAGGGCAGTCACGAACAAAAAGATTGGGGGACTTCCTTTTTAAAAATCATAATTTAATTGTGCTCAATGAATACCTCATAACGATGCGTTTTTGTATTTACTGTCACTGAAATACACCCATAAGCACATAGTGTACCAAAATGCCTCCACCCCCAGGCACAAAAGTTTTCTTAAAACTCAATAAGGACAGGACGTTGTTAGCCGTGGGATTGGTTAGTTCCTGCACGGGTCCCTTAAATCTCCTAGACCTGAGATCTAGTTCTTTGATTCCGAGAAACTATGTTTAAGAATAAGTTTTGCCCTTTTCTAGAGTGAACTGTAAAACTTTCTACTCCCAAACTCCGGGCAGGCTCCGGGCCATACGTCTTGCCCGCCCCGTCACGAAACACAGCACTTCCCATTGGATTAGCTCCACCACCAGCAACGGGGAGGGGGACAATCCAACGTGAATTACTTGTGGAAAGGACTTCCCTGGCAAAGGATTTCAGATGAGGTGCAGCCTACCCGGTGCCATTCTATCGGGTCTAGAATTTCTCCCGTCCCCCTCCCTCCCACCGCCTCCGAATTTCGTCCTTACACCACGGTGGGACACCAACCCGTTTCAAAAACCAACCAACCAACAACAACAAAAAAAAAAAAACCAACAAAACCGCAACGCCCTCGGACCTTTTTCGTAATATTAGAGGCCTCGATGAAGTCGTTTCCCGAGTGTCCTTTGGGAAGAAAAACGAACGAACGAACGGAGACTCTCCAAATCACCGGCTTTCAGCGGCTGCAAAAGGAAAGACACGTTTTCTCATGAAAGGGCGGGCAAAGCGCCCCCCCCTTCTCCGCATAAAGCTTCCGCCGAGGATCGCAGCGCTCTTGAGACTCTTGCGCGGCGCTTATCCCTTTTTCCCGGATTCCTTGCCCGCTCTTCCGACTGAAGTGTCCCCCCCAAATCGGGACCCTGGCCTTGGGAGGCAGTTTCGTGGGTGGGGGCTCTTCTATCCCCTCTCCCCCCCCACCCCCACGCGGGAGTTTGGGCATGGATCGCCCCGGGAAGGGCTAGGCATCGCGGGAGGGGGGCAGGATTGGGGCAAGTGAGTTCCTTCTCCACCACCCCACCCCAGCCAGAGCGCCGCGATCTAGATTTTTAGGGAGCCGCTTGTTGTCCAAGGGAAACTCTCGGGGGTTCCCGGGACGGAGCACTTACAGTTCGTGGCCGGGAAGAGAGGTCGGTCCTCTAGATCCGGCCGGCTCGACTCCAGCCCGGCTACAGCGGCAGGTCCCGGAGCACCTTTAATAATCATAAGGCCCTCCTTGGTGTGTGGCGGGTGTTTTTATAGCCCCCTTGCTCGGCCCCGCCGGGCAGCAGCCAAGACTGTGGTTGTCCTGGACGGGCAGCAGCACCAATGAGCGAAGGGGATGCCGCGGGAGGCGGGGCGGAGGGGCGAGGGGGCAGCCAACCGTGGCCAGGCCGGCGAATTCCCCTCAATGGAACGGAGCGGCGCGCCCGCCCCCTCCTCCTCCGCCCAGCCAATGGGGAACGAGATCGAGACCCGGCGCCAGAGGGAGCGCCTTTTGTCACCTCGCGAATGAAATGCCACAAGGACAGCGCTCGCAACAGCTGGTGGGAGAGGAGGGGGGGAGGAGGGGGGAGGAGGGGGAGGAGGAGGAGGAAGATTAGACCAAACAAGACGGGGATCCGGCACCACAATAACATTTTGGCAGCGTTCTGCGCTCTTCCTTCCCCCCCACCCCCAAAGCACCTCACGCTCCACTTTGCCGCGATGGCTGGAGCGTTTTAATAGGTTTCACAAACACTTTGGAGGTCTCAGGCTCTCCCTCCCCCCCCCATAATGTAAACACTCACGACCCACAATGCCACACCACCCGGCACTTACAGAAGCACTTATCTCTAGCCCGAGCGGACTTCCTCTGCCCCAGAGAGGCACCTCTCTCTCTCTCTCTCTCTCTCTCTTTCTCCTCTCTAGCCGACTGAGATGGATGGGAGACTCGCGCTCCCCTCTGACTTTCTCCCTGCCATAGCCCAAAGCTGCTCCTTCCTCTCTCGTGGGGACCTTCTTCGAGGCCACCCGCGCCAAAAGAATACGGCGGCGCACTTTTGTTCCGAGCCAATGGATTTCAAAAGGACTCTCTTTTTTAAAACTAATCTAACATTGGAAAAACTGCAACTCAGCTGGGCTGGGATCCCCACCAGGAACAATTACTGTATTGAGATTTAACTTATAAAACCCTCCATGGCCTGGGCCCTGAATACCTGACAGAGCGAATCTCCCAGCGGTCAACCTTGACCAGACCAACCCGAACGTCGCAGGCGCACTCTCTGCGGGTGGCCCCGAAAAGGTGACAGTGGCCAAGCCTTCTCTGTGGCTGGCCCTACTCTATGGAATCATCTCCTGCCTGAGTTGCGCCTTGCACAGTCCCTGCCAGCCTTCAAAACAGCTTTAAAGACCTTTTTCGGAGGCGTTTGGTGACAGTTAATTAATCTCTTTTTTTTTCTTTTTCCCCTCCGCCATCGCCTGGGTTTTTTATGCGTATTGTTTTGTTTCATTGTATGCTGTTTTTAACTTTTGCACACTGTTTGTGTCCTTTTGTTGTGAACCTCCCAGAGTTCCATCCGGAAGACGGGCGGTATACAAGCTTAAATAATAAATAAATAAATAAATAAATAAGTAAATAAATAACGTAGAATCTCAAAATTACTTGTGAACTTTGTTAAAACACCTTCCTAACGTCTAAAAACGCCTCCAGTGAGACGCAAATCCGTTTGCCAAGTGTCCCGGCGCGTCCCTGCGCGTGTAGGTGTGTAGATCTGTAGTTCCGCATTAAACATTTTTAAAAAACCCTTTCTCCTGTATAGGTCTCCTTCTGTGGCCTCCTTACCCAACTTTTTCAGTTTACTTCGTTCAGTTTAGGAAAGTCAGGAGTCGCACAAACTCTACGCAAGTGCTGGGCTGAGATCCCCACCGGGAACAATTGAGATTTGGACACAATTCTGTAGCCTTTTGCTAACCCTAGTCTACATTCAGCTGGGAATCACTGACTGCCCCGCAATCCCAGTTCCGGTCGCTGGCTAGTGTGATTCGTACCGCTGTTTTTTTTTTTTTTTAAACAAGTGCCTTCGAGTTTCTTGGGCGAGGCACGACGGGCACCAGGGTTAAGGATCCGCGCTTCTCCCCTCGCTCTGTGCTGTCCTGGCGTGTTTTGTGAGAAGTGGGCTCCTCCTGCGACCTAGTTATTAACGCACAGCCATTCCTCCTTGCAAGGCTGGGACTTGGGAGGCCTTTTGGGGGCGGTGGGAGCAAGCAAGAGAAGCGCACCCTCGGGCCAGGGACTCTTTTCAGGGGTGGTCAGAGAGCAGGGGAACCTGAAGTTTCTGGATCTGCGGCTCCCTGTGGCAAGCGGTGTTCTCGGACCCGCTTCCCGCCTGGTTCTCCTTCTGGGATCTCCTGGTGAGCTTCCTGGTTTCCCCAGCTGGCTCCGCAAGCCCCCGCCGCCCGCTAACGAGGCATTAAAAACCGCTAAGAAGGGCCGCGTGGCCATGTGTGCTCCTTCCAACGGTTCCGACGACGATCCATAACTGGGCGATTAGATGAAAACCTGTCAGCCCCAGGCTGGCTTTTGTTAATGAGGGAGGGGGAAAGGAAGGCGACAGGAAGAGACCCTCCGCCTGCCCACTTGGTAATTGGGTTGGATAAAAGTGTGTGTGTGTGTGTGTGTGTGTGTGTGTGTGTGTGTGTGTGTGTGTTCTGTGACTTCGGAATCCATTTATAGCGACCCTAATAAGAATTTCGTAGTAAAGTGGTATACTTCAGGAGTGGTTGCACCAGTTCCACGTCCTCACCTTTTATGGCCCAAGTGGGGATTCGAACCCTGACCCTCAGAATCCTAACCCGTCGCTAGGATCCATTACACCACACTGGGAACTCCGCGAAACGTTTACATCCATTCATTTGTTCCAGAGTTTGGGGAAAGGGCTTTTTGGATCAGAATCCCCCAGAGCCAAATATTGGGAGTGATGGTTCAAAAAAAGTAAAAATTTCTTAGCGCCCATTTGTTCCTATTCAACCATTCCACGATTTCATCCTTCCGGGTGCTCGAGAGGAATCTTGCTCTACCGAAATCCAGTGTATTTGGTGAGACAGGCCTGCGAATACGAGCAAGGTCCAGGGAAAGGTCTCTCTGCACAACCGATCTGCTTGCTCTTATTAAAAGGACAAAATCAGAAGCAATATCTCTGAGGTACAGCCGGTTTTTCACCAGAAGAGTTGCAGAGCAGAACGCTCACATTAGCTTGCCTCTCCAGCAATCGGAACCAATGAAACGTCAGAAGAAGCGCTTGGCTTGGGCTGAAGCAAGAGAATGTGAGATGCGAAAAATGTCCTGTTGAGTGGAAAGTGTAAAAATCAAAGCATCTAGATTAAGTGCTTTTTAAATCCTTGTCTCGGTTTAATTGGATTGCGGTTCTTTCTCTCCCCCCTCTTTCTCTCTCTCTCTCTCTCTCTCTCTCTCCACGCTCTGGGCCTCACTGAGTTTAGGGATGGAGTAATTAAGTGCATGTTAGTAAGTAGATGCCCTAAGCACATCCAATCTCCCTTGATTTCGGAATCTAAGCAGGGTCGGTCCTGGTTAGTACTTGGATGGGCGACCACCAGGGAATACCAGGTGCTGTAGGCGCCTGGAGTAGGAACTGGCAAGCCACTCCAGCACTCCTGCCAAGAAAACTCCATGGACATGGATGTAGAGTCGGTCATGACTGTAACACAACACACACACAATTAAGTGCATAAAGACAGGACGATGACAATCCGGTGGAAGTCGGGGCCTTGGTAAACTAGTCAGACCCCTTCCTTGTAAACGACCTACTCTTTTCTTCTGCAAAATGTGTTGCGGCACCATTGAGGCATTGATGACCATCCAGTCCCTTCCACGACGCGCCTTCCCTTTCCAACCGATGATCCATCCTGGCTACTCAAGTCTACTGGAGGGAGCATGCCAGAGTGGGCTTCTGCTATCTCCACTGCATCCTTCAGGGGAGGGATTTTTCCCGCTGGCCAGAAAGAGTCAGTGATGAAGCCCACGCTAAAGAAACCTGGCCTGGCATCGGACAGTCTGGCTAAGTATCATCCAGTCGCCAATGTTCCATTTTTGGACAAGGTGTTTGAGAGGGTGACAGCTGTCCTGCTCATTGTTTCTGGAAGAGGATCGTGTCCTGGATCCAGTCCAGTCCAGGATCAGACCTTGTCTGGGGACAGAGACCACCCTGGCCGCACTTCAAGATGACCTCCTGGGGGGGGGTCTACCTTGTTGGTCCTCCTGGATTTATCAGCGGTTGACCACGATATCCTGCTGGGTTGGCTTTCTGAGGTGGGGATCAGGGGTACAGCGTATAGCTTGCCCCAGTCCTTCTTTGGTGGCCATTCCCAGTGTGTTCAGCTGGGGGAAGAGCTGTCGGCTCCTTGGACACTCCCTTGTGGGGTGCCCCAGGGGTCGGCACTCTCCCCCTTGCTGTTTAACATCTATATGAGGCCATTGGCTGAGGTCATTAGGGGATTTAGAGTCTGCTGTCATCACGTAGCTCTGTCTCTCCTTTACCACCTCTGCAGTGGAGGTGCTGCAGACCTTCACTCTTGCCTGGATGCGATCATGGAATGGACCAGGACGAACAGGCTCAGACTCAACCCAGAGAAGAACAACGTTCTGATCTTTCTGGGCACCCTCTGCCGGGTACAGTGGCCCTCTCCATAGTGGGGGGGGGTACTACCTTCCAGCTGGCAGATAGAGTTAGGAATCTGGGAGTGGTCTAATTCAGCTTTATCCCTGGAGGCCCAGGGGGTGGCCTGTTTCCAAGTCCACCTTTTCCCACCTTTGGCAGATCACCCAGATTCACCTGTACCTGGATGAGGCCTCCCTGAGAACAGTTGTGCAGGTGCTTGTGATCTCGAGGATAGATTATTGCAGCGCTCTCTACCTTTATTGGAAGACTTCAGTGAGTGCAAACTGCAGCAGCCAGACTGGTGGTTGGTGTGGGCAGATATGACCGCATCACCCCAGTTCTGCCTCACTTGCATTGCTTGCCGGTTGTGTCCTCAATAAGGCTGAAGGTACTGGTTTTGATTTATAAAACCCTCCATGGCTTAGGACCTGAATACTGGTGGAGTGTATCTTCCAAAGGTCAACTGAAGCCCGACCCACCAGGATGCCACAGGCTTTCTCACTTTGGGTGGCCACACCTAGAGAGGGCAGGAAATCCGAAACAGAGCCTTGTTGGTGTCTGGCCCCTCGCTTTGGGACAACTTGCCAAGTGAAATTAGCTTTGCACAGTCCCTGCCAGCCTTCAAAAAAAAAAAAGTTGAAGACATTGCTTTTTAGGGAGGCATTTGGCAACCAATAGGGTTTTTTTAAAAAAAATCTGCCATTTTGCCAAGTATTATTACTTGTTTTACTTCATTGTGTTTTTGTTTGTTTGTTTGTCATGGTTTATTTGTTTCTTATTGTTACATATTATTGTTGTACACTGCCAGGAGTACCCTTGGGAAGACGGTGCGGTAAATAAATAAATAAATAAATAAATAAATAAATAAATAAATAAATAAATAAATAAACAAACAAACAAACAAACAAACAAACAAACAAACACCCCGCTCAGATTACAGCCTAGAGCTAACACTTTGCTTCCAGAGGTTTTGTGCTAATGGTTTTGTTTTGTTTAATTTCACTGCCTGCTTTTCAGAGCAAAGGAACCCTGACAGGCAGGGCCTGCTGGACATCGGGAAACGCTGACAATAGAACTTCAACCCATTGCATGTCTTTTCTGATTTATTTAATTATTTATTTTCTGTCCTGCCTTTCTCCTCTTGTGGGGACTCCAGGCTGCTTTTAAAAAAAATGAACGTGGACAAATAATTGAAAACGTATTTAATAAACTAGTAGAACCATGGGAAATGTTTACAAAATATTACATTATAATAAAAACGATAAAACAAAATTTAAAAAGGCACTAAATCTACCCCCCCATCAGTTGCCTGCCTCCTGCCTCCCCAAAAGCTTCTTTTAAGAGGTCGCGCTTTAAATGCCCCTGGAGGGAATCCAACCTCCCGGAAGAAGAGAGTCTCGTAACGCTCTTTCAAGACGCAGTGGTTTTCCCTCTCATTCAGAACCACAGGATCAAAGCGAAGAATAGGCGACCCTTCTGGCGAAGAGCAGCGCCGCAGATGGAAGTCCTCAAAAGACAAGTCGTCGTCGTCACCGAACTGCAAAGCTGGAAGGGACCCTAGGAGTCCAGCTCTGGTCCAACAGGCACAATGGGGAAGCTAGCTCCAGTTCGTTACATCACTGACCTCTCCAGCAGTTCGGAGCAGCCAGTTTCTCTCAGGGTTCTTGGTTCGGTGCTTCGTCTCTCCCACCGGCGTGGGAAAAAGCAGTCAAAATCTGGACTCAACTCATAGATCGCAGTGGGCCTCCTCTCGTGCTCCAACTTGAACCAACCTTGTTCTACCCACTTCCCAAGGAAACGGACACAGCATGGCTTGCTTCCGATTCAACATACTGTACAACATGGATGGGTTCAGGCCCCCTCTTGTCCACACCGAGAAGCGACATCTTTCAGAACGGGGCAGGGGGAGGGGCAGGGATCCAGCCTCTGCTGGAATCTGCCTCTTGATAATAATACCATTCAAGCACATGGCATAATCGGGGGCTCAAGACGAGTTGTGGACTCCGGAGCCATTTCTGTCGGTGTCCATTGCTGTGGGAGAGGTGCGTAGAGGAGATGGAAATGCTGACTCCGCGTGAGAAACTGCACGTTACTATGATCTGAAAGGGTTGGGCCGACTTTTAGGGCTTCTTCGACCACTGAAAATAATAAACCTTTTGACTGATTTCAGCGGAAGTGCCTCAAGCACGGTCAAGTCTGTAGCCAATCGGAGGAGATTTTGCGCGAATGAGATTTGGATTATAACCCTAGGATTCCTCGGCCAGCCTGGTCTGGGAACACGCCTGCAGAAGAGGGATTCTGGCCCTTGTGGTCCCAAAACACAAACCAAACCAAGCCCGTTTCCAAAGAAGGAACATGGTTGGACCATTACTTGGTAAAAATATGATGAAATTAAATTAAACTCGCCTAAGAAAGGCTAGCATGGACAGGTCACCGAAGGGTGCCATTAGTGTGATCTGCTTAGTTTGGGTGACAAGTGTGCAGACTGTCCAGGTTCACATGAAGCCGAACTGAAAATTTGAGCAGAACCCGACGTCCAGCATTTCTAAGCAGCGACTCGTGTTTGTACCGTCCCTAGTGGGAGCAGGGGTTTAAGACGCATCGGATACTTTCGATCTCCAAAACCGAGAACACTTGGAGACAGCAGGCGGTCAGGCAGAAATCCAACAGGTGAACACCCCACCCCACCCCGAGGCGGATTGCTTGCCAATGGTCATTTCACCTTTGGTGAATTTCCTAGCCTTTGCCATGCTCTTGCTGTTCAAAGCACCAATTCTCTCTCGGGATATTAAAGCCAGCAATAAATGGGGTACCGAGACAGGGATTTGCGTCTTCCAGGGGTTGGAGGAGCTGAGTGAGAGGCGCCTGATTTCGGGTGTGCGTGTTTCCTTCCTTCCTTCCGTCTCTTCGGGACAAGAAGGCTCGAATAGTTTCGGAAACAAAAACGGAGGCCAGAAAAGTGACTTGTTGGACTGCAAACCCGATGATTTGCTCGGGTAGTTGAAATCCAAAAAAGGAACTCATATACCCAAGGGGCCCTTTCAGCCGCCTCGCTAACGGCGGCGGCGGCTCTAGAGACGCCGGGAAGAGAAGGGAAGAGAAACAGGCGGGGAAGGAGCCCCGGGGAGGCAGCCTCGGCAATCGCAAAAGCCACCTGCCAGTCCACCCGCCCATCCCCTTTGGGCGGACTTGCTATGGGGGTGAGATGCGGTTTTCAAAAGCCGTGTGAACAGGCGATCAGGTCCGAAGAAGCAGGTACTACAATACTGTACAGTATTACTTGCCAGCAAGCAAGAAAGCTAGTCGCACTAACAGAGGGCGGCCTGTCTAGGATCTCTTCCTCTAAAGGTGCCACAGGATTCTTTATGCACGTGGACGGGAAGAGGCAGACGCAGTTTCTCCTAAAGGAGGAGCCCCAGAGAGACAAATTAGCATCTGGAGCGAAGACCGGAAAACCTCCGAACCTACTAAAACGGGAGAAGGCGATCTCTCTCTCCCCCCCCGTCCCGAATCTCCACTATTTTTGCTTTAAAATACCAGAGCTGAGACTCCCCGGGACTCTTCCTTCTGAAGACTCTTGAGAATGAAAGAACTCTAAGCCCAGGAATTTCTTGAAAGTTTAAGACCTACAGAACAGCACTCGCGGTGTTTCCTTACAAAACCTCGTTCCATTTCTCCACCACCGATCTTCTTTTCCGCTCCTTCTTTCACTATAGCTACTCTATAAGGATAGACCAAGGAGAGGCTGGATCCTTCTCCCGAGGCCTTCCCCAAATCTTCCGGATTCCCATGATTTCAAAAAGCGCGCCGCAGGCAGCGGTGCAAACCTGCGAAGCCTTGCCCGGGATTCCCCTTGAAATAGAAAAGAAGCCCTGTTCTTAAAGGGTGGTCTTAGTTAAAAAGACTAGGAAAACTCAGATAAGTTGCTCCATCTCTACCCTAAGATGTACCTTTTGCCCCAACTGCTTCTCTCTCCCCCCCTTCTTTACTTTGGGGAATCTGACCCTGGGATAAACCCCAACACCTCCATGCCAGAAATCCACTTTGTTTAATTGATCTGCCCTCTTGTTGTTCTCCTGCTGACACACGTGCCTTACGTCCCATTCCAGAAATGCTGTTCCATCTCCCTGGACTTGCAGGGTGCTTATGACTTTGAACAGCCCAGTCCTAGGCACAATTCCCCAGATTCAACCACACATGCAAGAGGAAATGGATTCTTCTCTCTTTGAATTGGTTGCGCAGAACAGAAACCTGTGCAGCCTGTTCTATGTATGTTTACCTGGAAACAACATGCACCCAATCGACTCAATCTAGTTTTTCTGCTGCATTTCTGCTGTGTCACACAACAGGGGTGACAGCAACAGCAAGGAAAGAATTGGTTTAGTAGTTAACTAACTCACTCGACATTACTGAAGAAGTGTTCCTTGATTAAAGGGATAATACTGATGATTGGAGGGAAGGGCTGCAGTGGAACCATGTCATCATGGGACTTAATGGAGTTGAATTATAACATTAAATGCATTAATGGCGTAACAGCTGAAATCAGTTTGGGGACCAAACAGATCAAAGGCGATAGCCGGTGTGTCACTCCAGCCCCTGCCCCACAATGTCAAAGGTTGCTACGAATGCATCCCTGGCTCTCTGGGTGGCATTGTTTGGGGTACTGGCCCCAGCAGATGGCCCAGAAACACACCTCGGCCTTGCAAAGCAGGGCTGCATGTGAGGAGGCATAGATGTCTCGTTAGCAAATGGGGGGGGGAGCAGGGGATGAGGGTGGGAGGAAAAGATAAAAAGGAACACACCAAGCCATTTACATATTTACATTGTCTCTTCCTCATTTCAAATTCTCCTTTAGCTGAAGTGTCAATGTGCTTGCTTTTCTCCTTCTGTTTGTATGTTTACTTGTGCTAAATAGATTATGATAATCAGGCACATAAATGCATGCAACTGTTATTATGGCATTTAATCACAGAGTTTTTTCCACTGGAAGCCTTCATTAGAATTCTCATAATCTCACTTGTTAGTGTAACAAACAGTAATAAATGCCAAGGAACCTGGATTAAGTCAGAGACATTCAGACATTAAAGGAGGAATATGGAAATGCTGTCAAATCTCTGCATTTATTTATTGAAATGTCACATAAATAGTTTAGTACTTTAAATATCTTACTCATTATAAGGGAGAGGGGAGCTGGGCAACCTGAAGATATGGTAATTATAGTTTTGGGGGTGCACTGGAACCATATGCCTCTCTCAGAGATTCATTGCAACTTCACTGAACTCTGGGTGTTTTTTGTTTTTTGTTTTTAGTATTCATCAATTCTGGTTTGCAGATAGCCCGTAGAATTTCACTCAGCCAGCATCAGCAGTGAAAGAAGCCAAGGCTGTATAAGGAACAATGAGAAAAGAGATGGAAAATAAAAATCCTGCCCTAATACTTTCCCCATTTTCATTACATATCAGTGCTGTGTCCCACTGGAAAATAGTATGTATTGTTGCTCATCTGACCATAATGCTCAGAAAGAGGGAGGAAAAGGAAGCAAAAGACTGGAGCACATTTTCAAATAATAATAATAATAATAATAATAATAATAATAATAATAATAATAA